>CABFOV010000424.1:57985-125368 GCA_902141375.1 Timema poppense | reverse complement strand
CCCCCCCCCCTTTCCACTGGTCTAAACTTAGATAACCTTCTTTCTCTTTCTTCCAAGCAGGCTTACTCACACCAGTTAGTCATTTCTATATAAACAATTATAACATATTATTTAATTTTATAATTAGATATAATAAAAATACAACATTATGTGCATATACCAAGAGTAAAGACACAAATTTGAACAGGCAGCTGCAGAATCAACGCCTAAACCTTTTTTTGAATCAAGAAACGGGCAACAAGAGAATCTAAGTGACCATGAACAACCTCTTAGACATTCTGCCACATTCCAGTCTGGGTTTTACTCTCTTCTGCTGAGGAAGAGGACTGATGTACCACAAAAATTATATAAGTATATGATTTGTTGTGTTTTAGTTGTGAACTTTGAGGCCTACAGTTTTCTGGTAAGTGGTTTAGCCTTGCCCTTCTGTCCTTCATTCTAAGCTTAATTTAAGAGTACAAGTTTGTTACTTATGGTTAATGTGACAGAGTTTTTTTATTATGATGATACAACCTCTGTATGCCTTACTGTGTACTTGGTACCACATAGCTATGACGATCAGATTATATGTATTTCTTAATGTAGGATTACTTATTGGTTATTTGTTGAAATTAGTAGAGATTTAATGTTGTACTTGATTTATTTTGTTAATTACACCCTCAATATTGTAATATTAAAATGATAACAGTTTTTTGTTCGTTATAAAATGATGCGGAGAGCCTGAGCTAGTGCTTGTTATAGACTGAGATTTTAACTTTAGATTACTATTTTTCTGTGTGATAGATATTACTATGTTCTGTCTATTACTATACGCACAAGCTGCTTATATATGACCTACCCCTTGCTCCTTGGACCCCTTGTCACCAGTGTTAAAACTAATTACAAATAGGAGAACTCCTGGCAACCTAATGTTGCAAAGGCTAACCTCCCATTGGGTAAAGGCAGCCAACTCATCACCAGATTTTCAAATAGAACGAAGGGAGTTTTTTAGACAAAGAAAGTTTTAAGACTTATTGTATTAAAATTACTTCTGAAAACGCCTGATCATCCATGGATGAAGTAGAAAGGAAAATATACATACAGTTCTATAAAGAAAAACACACTTCATCCATGACTTTTATAAATAAACTAGTGGGTCCAAAACAGTACCATTACATGGTTTACATGTCTTTTACTTGGAAACTTTAGTTAGTGAAGCTGGATTATCATATGCTTTATACTAATACCTCAACTAGTATAAATGATGGGGCGATAGTTGTAATTTATCCACTGTGAAACTTACGAGGGGTTGGTCTGGTGCCACATCGCCCTGGTACGTCCAGTAGAGAGAAATGCCATTTCCACTGATGACGACGTCCGTGTCATACAACCTCTCTGCTCCTGCTCTGGCTGTATAGTGTTGAGTCACCGTCAAGCTGCCTCCATACGAAGAGACCTAGAGTAATCAGAACCATCAATAACATGTGGCAGCTCAGTATATAGGTAATACACATTACTGAAACATTATTACAGAACTACAAAACACGTTAGATTTGTACCCGTCCTACGTCCTTGATGGACAGGGCCATATGAACAACGCACTATATATATATGTGTGTGTGTGTGTGTGTGTGTGTGTGAATTTTATCCAGCTGGACTGCTTCACATATACACCTGAGTTCTTTGAAAAAGAATAGAAGTTAAATGGCAAGAGGTAATTTTCATTATTGTGACTACATCGGTAACTTTTGGTCTGGATGACACCAAGATAAATCAAAGAACGAAAAGAATATAATTTATTTAAATGAGTATTATAGGAGTTTAAACAATACAATATATATGTTTCAAAAATAATTACCTTCAATACGGCAACAAGATACGTAAATTTGTAAGAAGAAAAAAATACAGTTATAACCCTCAAGAGTAACACTCAGAAATCTTCAGTTAAACTACACAAACCAGCTGTACCTCATTCAACTCCTCTGATATTTAAATTTAAATAACAAAGATTACAAAAAATATATATATGAACTCATAATCAACAGTTAAGAAAGAACCAAAGGATATGTAATAAACAAATATTGTGTCAATAACCAGATTACATTTTAACTTGAAACAAATATCAATGCAGAGGGTCTACTAAACTATCATATTTAAATATAGAAAACAATATATTAAATAAATTTAAACTAATCAACAACAGTTAATTTGAGCAAGTTCCCTTTGATATAAAAAAAAATATGCTGCAAAGGCTAACATGGTCTTTCCCCAAAATTTAACCTTATACGTCATTGTGTATTCTAGGATCTCTAATAATATAGTACTTTTAAAAGGGACAAAAAACGAATATGCCAATTGACTACAAACACTATGAAATTATTATCATAAATATGTAAACGGAAGTCTAAGAAAGTGTAATGTGTACAAATATTTATGGAAGATACACGCCATACTAATATTAAAGTCTTGACAGTATTAAGAGTCATTCTGAAGTAACATTATTATAAATAAAGGTCAAAGTATAATTTCCACCAGAATACATATTAAGAAAAAGAAATGTCTGAGTGTTGACAGAAAAGATTTGAAAGGTTCAAGAAAGCAAATTAATTATAATTTAATGTATTCCATGATACAAATTTTTAATACACCAAAAGAAAATCATGCCGAAACAATAAATTTAGAATAGGCAGGCCGAAAGAGAATTTATGACAAGCTTACATTTTTTAAGACAAGAAGTGTCTTCGGTGGGTATCCAAACAAGAGTAAAGAACAAGTAGAAAATCACCAGTTTATATTCAAACCACCGCTAAGCTTGAAACATCATAGAATGGAATAAGGAAGGAAGGGGATGGGGGAGAGGGGAGGTGGGGGGAAGCAATAAAACGAGAGAGAGCGCGAGAGAAGACGTAAATGAAATGTAACCGGGCTGGCTAAGAATATTCTGGAACACAGTATCATCGTCCATGAGTTTTTAAGGCGTGTCTGTAGCAGAGCATAAAACTCGTATCTCAGCAGTTCCTTTAGTCAGCAGGGCTTATTGGTGGGGGCTTGGAGGTACTCATATTTTACTTCACTGGTGGTTACATTAATGTTTAGGTTATATGGAGCGGTATCTGGTCAAATGCTAGCAGAGGTGAGTACTATTTACCATAGTTAAATGTTTTTATATTTAATATCACTGTTCTAGTTTCTTGTAACCTCGATGAGTAAATATTATCACTATGTTATTATATTATTGTCTCTTGTAGCTTAATCGATGTTAAGAGAATGATTGTACTGTGTGGATTAAAAAAAACTGTAATAAAATCAACACTTCCTGAAGAGACAAGATCAACAAAGAAAAGGGAAATCATTGCTTAAGACAAGTTTTTCCAAATTGTAATATGTGTACCCCGAGGGGGATGGGAAGTATTTCAGAGAGTATGCAATGCAGCACCGAGATTTATTTATCATAAAATATGTTCTGATAGTAGTTAAGTTTGATAGCAAAATTAATACAGATTTTGACATGTCATGAACTTTTATAAGGGTTTCAATCTCACTGTCATGGGTTTGATTATTTTACACCTACATTTATAGTAAAATTTGGAATGGCCGTTTACACTTCACATTCTAAAAGACTTTTTTTTTAAATGAAAAACTGTAAGGGGTAAGAGGAGAAGACTGAATCCTTATGAAGGAGGAGAGGGGGTGGAGGGATAAAGGATTTGTTGGAGAAGTTTATGTTTCAAACAGATCAAGTAAGAGGTTGGAAAATGCTCATGATGATGATAGTTTTTTGAGATTGTTATCAATCTCTCAAATTCCATAGTTTTCGAGGGATTTGAGGAATCAAACATCCCATCTCTATGATTAATATCTAATATTGTATAACATTACCTTATTTCCTGTAAAGGCTGGCGGTAAGGACCAGAACATTCTCTGGTTGCGGCTGTTTGGAAAAGTGTAGCCGATTTCATTCTGTGCGACATTCAGTGAAAAGCCATCTCTAACCACATTATTCCTGGAACTGTTGGAAAGTTTAAAAGAAAGTTACTTCAATTTTTAAAAGTTACAATTGAATTATATTAAAATTTACGTCTCTAATAAGATATTTTAGTATAAGTAGTAGGCAATAATCTGGAACAATCTTTCCGCAATCAATAAGAGATTATTGTTCATGAGAGATGTAAATTTTCTCATAAATCCTTAAGCAAACTCCAATACTCCATTAGTAATTGGGTTTACTTCATTGCTAAACAACAATTCTTAGAGTTTTATTGATCCAAATATTTTAACTGAATAAAAAAAATTATGTTTTTTTTATCTTTTATCTTACTTATATAAAACGAAAATTATGTATTCAAATACAAATTTCTATTTTTACAATTGTTACCTATTAAATTGTCGGTATAGTTTTCAAAATAATGTTGTCAATGTAGGATTCTTAATGTACTGTAGTTATCACTAGTAAAAAAAGTCCATTAAATGAAATAAATCAATATGTTGGTACCTGTCAGTCAGAGTAAAACCGTGTCTTGAATCGATGATTTGCATTGGGATCTGTGTGCGGTAATAGTTAGAAGATTGGCAGCTGTCAGTAACACCACTACACAAACATTCTAAGCAACCCTCAGTGTTTTCAGATGACAGGGCGAAGGTTCCTGGACGGCAGCGATCACAACTTCTCCCTTCGACGTTGGTCTATCGTTTCATGGGGTAGAAAAACAGGTTGCATCAAGAAATGTATACGACAAATTAATATTTCTCAAATTTAATAAACAAATTTACATAACCGTATACAACTTTATATTATATTTGTATGATTGGAAAAAAACACAGCAAAAAGTGATGTACACAATTCCTTTTCCTGTTTATTTCTACTATCAACAATATTGTTTTCTCATTCAATTATTCCAATTACTTTTTGATGTAGCTTTTATTTTAAAAGACATACATTTATCTAAATAAAAAGTGAAAAGAGATTTTATTATAAGAGGTAAAATCTATTCGTGTCAAACATTTAAACATTTAGTTAGGATATTAGGATATAGTGTATGTGCATATATATATATATATATATATATGCGCACACACAAGCATAATATATTATACAACATATATACAACAAAGTTGTTTTGTCTATCCAGATATGTATGAGAATATTAATAACCACTGGAAAGGTATTAACATGCGTGGATAGTTATATATATATTTTAACTATCCACACTTGCCATTATTTATTAACATTTTCATACATACCTAGATAAACAAAACAACTTTGTTGTTTTGAAACTTGTCCAAACATTTATAGTAAAATGTTTTGTTTACAAACATGAGTAGGTGTGTGAGATAATAAAAGAACCAACACTATAATTATTAGGCCAAACCACTTGTATGTTACATGGTAGCCTCCACATAGTCTTGAGAACGGGATTAAAAAAACAAACATCTAAGTAGCCAATACCTACTAAGTCAGGACAGTGTTTTAATTTCAACAGCTCACCTTGCACACACACTGCTCTCCATCAGGACAGTCACTGCGGGCACTGCCCCTCGGGTCGCAACTGCAGCCTGGAGTGGGCCTACCGCCGGGCTGACAGTCTGTAGGGGTACCTCTAGTGGCATCTCCTTCGTAGCCCTCCTCACATGTATCACACTGGTCCCCAGTAGTATGGTCACCACAGTTCTATAATAGTGTCAAATTGTTCTAACTGGTGTTTTTAAGGGCATTGGCTATAAATAGTGTTTTTAGGTTCCTCTTGATAACAATGGTCAATGAATACTTCACAACTTTTATACAGTGAAGCAAATTGTCTTGCCTTTAGAGGTAATCCTCTTCTAGATGCTATTCAAGACAAATTAAAGGAAAATTCTGAACATTTAAAAATCATATTTCACTCTTTTATATTAAGTCAGAAAAATACACACAAAAAAAGGAGTATTTTAAGTATTGAGCTGCCAGTTTTTCCGTCTGTGTTTTATGTGTTTTCTTAATATGATAAAGGAGTGTAGATGAAAATATAAAACTTCATATTAAACTGTGAAAATGATGAGAAGATTTAAGTATGTAGAGTGTGTAAAGAAATCCAAAAGAGAAGTTTTATCCTTCCCTATCTCTTGATTTATATTATTTTGCAGTGTGTCCACAGTATTGTTTTTATTGAATTGCAAAATAGTGAGCTTTTAGCACAGGACTTACCTGACAGATCCCCGTGTCTGGGTTACATTCAGACGAATGTCCGTTGCAGTTGCACTGTTCACAGAGCCCAAGATATATCCCTTCCAAAGCCCTGGTGTAGCCGACATCACAGTCCTCGCATGATAAGCCCCTGTACCCTCGTGGGCAGACACACTGCTCCACAGCTAATGCTCTTTCTTGGCCTGTGTTCCGTTCCTCTGCCACGTCTAGCGTCACACCTAGTAGACTATAAACAGAATCATACACAGTTAAAGCCAACAAAAAAGACAATTTTTAATTCATTCCATCAATTTAGTATTTATTTTTATTTGTGAACATATAAATGAACACTCTACAAGTATCTCTTATACTAAGCAGTTGACATGGGTAGGATTCAAACCTAAATTTGTAATAGTTTATTTGCCTATTATCTAAGTGTCATTACATTATTTATCAATTTTAATTGTTCTTTCTTTTGTTATTCTCTGATTATATCTTATGAAGTCCCACCAACGGGGTAAGGATGAGACAAATAATTTAGAGGAGAGATAATAGCACTTATATGGAAGGATAGTTGGAAAACCATTTCGGCTTAAACACCCTTGTTACACTCGACCAAAATTTGAACCCCAGTTTCCACTTAACTAGCAGTCCAATCTAGTGAAAGTTACACCTTAAGTCCATGCGGATCTTTCCTGAACCAATTCTAGGTATAAAATTATTTATTTATAAAGTAAGAAAGGTTTCAAAAAATAATTAACTAGTTAAAGTCATTAATAAACTCACGCAGCCTCCCTAGTGTTGGTGGTGTATGTAGCCTTAATGAGTATTGAACCGAGGTCAGCTAGTGCCATGAGCAGGTGCTCCCTGTTAGCGGTCTGCCCATCTTGTCTCTGCCAGTACTGTTCAAGTAGGGGCACCGAGATGGACTGCGGCTGGTTAGGCTCAATCTGCTCTCGTCTGAAGTACAGCAATCGAATGTCGTTCGACTGTAAACAAGCAGATATATGAGTGAGTATATGTGTTTAAAAAAAAATATATACAACAATTATTATCATTAGTTAAAATATAGCGCTTGAAGAAAATTATAATGCTGTTTGATGATTTTGAAATTTTAACAAAACATAAAAATAATAGTTAAATATTATAAGACAAACAAATGAAATACCTACTTAATGGTATTAAGAACCCAAATTTAATTGCCACACTTACAAAAGTACACCCCCTGTCCTGATCAGAAGCTAGTCCCATCCAGTACACCTCACTACACATTATTTATTTCATATACATTATAATGTTATTCTATCTGCGGTTAGGTCTTCCCAATGGCCTCTTCCCATTGGATTTGCCAGTAAATACCTGAACATGGTTCTAGATTCTTCCATTCACATTGCATATCCTGCTCATCGTAATCTATGAGATTTGAATTTCCTAACTATGTTTTGTGATAAGTACAGGGTATGTAACCTAACATTATGAAACCATTTTCATTCCTCAGTGACTTCAAATCATTTTGAACCCAATATCTTCCTAATCATCTTATTTTTGAACACCCTAAATTTCTTTTCATTATGTACAAATGAAGTACAGATATTAAATAGCATGAATATTTAAGCAAAAGTAAAAAAAAATTGTTTGTTTGAATCAATTATATAAAAGAGTCAGTGACATTAATATTATGAAATTCTCTACACGTTGTAGTATTTACAGGGGCATATTTTCTAAGGGAGATACCTCCCCCTCTTTAGTCAATGTGGTTCACCCCACAGAGAGAACTATTAGTAAAATTACTATGGTAAAAGGACTTAAATAGGATTATAGCTAGAAATATTTAAAAGATGATACTTTTTTTTGTCTTAATTAGTGGGTCTTAAACTAATGCCTTAGTAGAAACCTTTTGTTAAATTTTCTACACAAAGTAGTATCTATAGATTTTTAAAATATATTTCATGAGTAGGGACACCGACTTTGTTAGAAAGGTATTTTAGTAAAATATTTGAAAAATCAATTTCAAAAGCACCAAAACTTGTTTCAAGGTAAAAGAAATCATTATTAAATAGTTATGAGTTCACAATAAAATTGAAGTTTTCTGACAAATTATTAATAATACTCATAATTTAAAACTAAATTCATATTTTATAGGCTGAATATTGTTTGTAATGTGGCTTATAATACAACATCCTTAGACGCTTTGAAAATAAATGTTGTATATTAAAATAGTTTATGGACTTCACAACAGAAAATTCTTCAAAAATATATTTTAAAATAGATCGACTTTGACACTAATACTAATTTTTTTTAACTTCAAGTCAAAATGGTTGACAAAATAAAAGTGAGGTCTTCTATATCTGCCAGTACTACTTTTCACATATTGTTCTAGAGACTTTTGATGCAGCTTGTTGGTTACTTGAATAAATACTTTCATTGTTTATTTTAATTCATTTTGCTATGAAAATATTTCAACTTTATTTTACATTTTAAATTAAAAAAACAATGGTCACAATTGTATCTGGGGTTGAAGAAATATGTCTTTTAATAGTCTACTTATCCTTCTTTTGAAGTGAGTAAGAAATTGCCTTGTAAATAATAGTAGATAACATAATTTAGACCAAGATTTAAAAAGTATTTCTCAGCAATGATTTAAAACTAAGTAATAACAAGCTCACACTCCCATATCACCTTAATGTTAAAATAAGGACCTTAATTCACATGGACGTACTCCCTTGCATCCTACCTTAATGTTATTGCTATATCTTGCGTTCTAGCTAGAGTTTTCACGTCTTAGATGTTTTAAGTATGATGGGAAGTTGATGTATTTAAATGACACATTGACCGAGACAAGAACCTGGATGATTCAACTTATAGTATCTGTCACATAGAGTTGGAGGAATGTGTTACAAATAGGGGTGGTCAGGCAGCAAATCTTGGTATCGGGCGGTCTAAGGCAAGCATTCCAAAATAACACTCGGGCACGGGCAGATTCGGGTGGGCATTTTATTTTGCAAACAACTTTGTCACAGGCCTATAAAATTTCAAATTACAAGTTAAAAGAGTCACAAAATTCAAAATGGCCGTTTTCTATTTTAAGTTTATTTGATGTGTACTTATCTATTTATATCCTAACAAATCTGGCTAGTAATAATAAATAAAGAAATGTAAAGAAAACTAATTTAAATTAAATTTTCGCAAGCAGAGAGCCTAAAAATCTCAATGTGGAAATGTTGTTTGCATTGAAAGAAAAAATTACATCGTAGAAATCTTGATTTCTCTCTGTTGTGGATTTGTAAACTGTGAGAAACATTATCGCAGTTTTGTTGAAAGCAAACATAATAATTTACGAATTAATAAAAAATAAAACCTTTATAGTTGAATTGAAATAATTCAACTATGAATATCAGTTAAACTATTTTTTTCAAAGTTTGAATTAGAGCTTAGTGCTAACATGAAATTAAATACCAAGTTCTTGAGATGTCCGATCGAAATACGGTCATAAAAATACTCACTCGACGTTTGGGAATTTTTAGATGCTCCATTTATTGCCTGAAATTTCGGGTACCCAACCACCCCTAGTTACAAACCCTCGCTTGTGTATAATTTTTATAAATTAACTGCAATAACACCATCAGAAGTTTCCCCCTGAAAACGTTTGGTTGTTTAAATTTAGTGAATGTGTCATACACTGAGGAGTTCCACATCAGGTGCGCTGTTCCTGGAACTCTGCCCTCCTGGTGTTGGGACATAGCGGACGGTGTAGTTCAGGTTGCCGCCGTAGGAAGTCACTTTGTCTCCCAAGAACTGAGTGGGAAGTTGCCAATAATAAACCTGCAAAAAAATAAATATGGTTACAAAGACATAGCTGTAATTATAAAGGTGTGGTGGAATTACCATGTGATGACCGATATTGGATTGTTATACATATTAATAGAGTTAAAGTCATGGTCGTAGGGTCAAAAACTGTTATACATATTAATAGAGTTAAAGTCATGGTCGTAGGGTCAAAAATTGTTAATATCGATTGTATTATATTAAAAAATATAGTTTCGTGTGACTAAAATTTACACTCAATTTGTAAATGTGTACATGCATATATACATGAAATTACTCACCAAGCTAATATTGCCAAAGAAACCGAAGGGATTATTAAATAAATAGTACTATATTATAATATTTATGATGGCTCTTTTTTAGCCTTCAAGATAAAAATCAACTATATCACTGGTCCACTATAACATTTTAATTTAAAATTTTCAACTCAACCGCTGTCAACTTTAAATAAATCTAATTAGAAATAAGTTTTTGACTTTTTGTATTTATCCTCAAAGCCTTGGTTAGTAATTTACAGACTCATAGTGGATTCATAAGTTTGCCAAAAAAACTAGCACAGGACAGAAACATGGTCATGTGACGAGCTTTATGCCAATCACTGCACCCGTGAGGCAAATTCTGCTTCCTATTTTGGCAAAAATGTGAATCAAACTCTATGAAATTCGTAGTAATTAAAGTCTGAATTATGTTTAAAAATACCCATTTTAAATTGCTTCAGGAGGGATTTAATGGTAATTCCTTGATATCTCTGGTCGGGGGATTCAACTACAAGTCACAACAGGTAGGATCTCACCCCTTTATGCCAAATAATTCCAAGGTACAGCCCTGTGTTGCATATACACTTACATCTGGGGTGCGTCTGGAGAAGTCTTGGAATACAAGCTCTCGTGTTGTGGAGTCGACATGGATGTTATCAGTGATTGGTTCATCTCTGTTCAGAGTTTCCACCAACTTGAAGCCTTGGGTGTTTCTTGTAAATGCCACAGACACCTATAACATATTACAACAATTGAATATAAACACTAATTTTGCTAACACATTTAGGGTAGCATGAACAATTATTGTTTCTAGACACGTTGAATTTGGAAGAGGGTACAGGATAGATGGATAGAAACATGTGTTATCATGAACACAATATGACTTTTATAGTATGGATTATAAGAAACAATGTTAATATTTGGTTACTATTTATATTTTTCTATGATTACACTGTATTTATATTTTGTCTTTAGTTCATAATTTTTCCCAAGATTTGGATTTTGGTTTGAGATTCACGATTCAAAAGTAAAGTGGAGATTCTGATGCATAAAATAGTATATTGGATGCAACTCTATATATTAATATTTAACTAAACCAAACAAAAATTATAAACAGGAAAGAGTCAACTGCAATAGTGAGTCTTGAAGCCAGAGTTTAATTTGTAACCAGATGAACCAGTGTTATGACCCCAAAGTATGGCTTACAAATATAGATCAGGGAGATTGCTGGTCCAGAAATTATATTTCTTTAAATGACATAAACTGACACGTTCTCTGGTTGGTACAAATGAAAAACTGGAATCTGCACTATATCCTGTTGTCACAAACACTTCTTAACTTTTTTTTTATGAGTGATAGCATTATATTTTAAGATAAGGTATTTCAATGTTTATTACCTGTTCTCTGTACCAGTTGGAGCTCTGGCATTGATTTGTTATCCCCATGCAGAAACAACTGATGCAGCCAAACTGATTATTCGAGTCGAGGAAGAAAGTGTTGGCCTTACATTGGTTACAAGTGGACCCAATCGTGTAGTCCTATTAAACAAAATCCACCATAAGAAATTAAGTTATTTAATAACTAGTCATTTAAATTTATTCTATGGATGTGCGAGACTCAAAAATTTCTCGCAAATTCGAGAAATTAAATCAAAGCAAATAATGGCCCTAAGAAATTTAAAAAACACACCGGGAATTTATTATTTCTAACTATACCGTAATAACCCAAAAATAGGCCACATTTACCCACAAAAAAACAACCTTTATTAAGAAATGTTTTGGCTATAAATAACTGTTTTCAATATCAAACTTTGACAATATTTGCTTTTACAGTACAAAATTAAATTATAAATGGGGTTCATTGTAACTAGCTATCACTATTTCATTAATTGCATTTAAAATGTGTATGAGTTATATCTCAAGTGGGTGAATAACCATAAGATAATCTAAAGAAAGCTTCAGCTCAAATGTCAAAAAGGAACTCTATAAACTATATATTTATTTTATTAAACATAATTTACATTTTTATACTTCTAAAAGTACGTTTTCTCATATCTTTCTCGTGTCTCTTGAGAATGTCTCGAATTGAAAAAATTATTCTCGCACATCCCTAATTTATTCTTAGATTTTTAGTGCCCTGTGTGGTTAAGGCAATTATATTAAGTAGGCAGCAAGTGTAACATCTATTATTTGGTCAGCACCATTCGGCATGCTTGCTCTAGACGTGTTCAAACATGGCTGCTGTGAACATGTGACTTCAAAGTTAATCTTTATCAGGTGACACCCTTTACTTAACAAATTGCACAGCATTATAGTCCTAACAATAATATGTTACTTAGAATGACAAGATGTTCTAAAATCATACAACTTTCTAAAGTGTAAAATCAACTTATGATTTTAGTTGGAAAAGGTTTAGATCTATCAATTTTATGAGGAAGGTTGAATAACATGGAAAATTAAACGTTAGAATTATGGGAATATATTAGGAAAAAAAACAAATAACTAATAAGCGTGGATTTACTTTACTTATGAAGGCTCATGTAAGGAAATAGCACATAACAGAATGTGTTCAAGTGAGAGGAGAGGAATGGAAGACATTAAAGGAGGAAGAGTGGTGGAAATGTAGAGAAAGATGAAGGTATTTTACTTAAACTGACTGAGTCACAGGCTGGAAACATTTGATGATGATGATGATAATGATAATGTAGGGAAAGAAACAAAATGAGGGAAGAATCCAATACACCAAGGCTACATTTTATTTCCTTCTTATATCTTATATAGTAAGAATAGTCACACACACATTTAAATACATATTTTTAAATAAATTGAGTCATATTTCAGCACATTGTTGTCTTTATCAAACTAAAGAGAAGAGGAAATACACTTCACACGCACGCACGCACGCACGCACGCACGCACGCACGCACACACACACACACACACACACACACTAGATTATTTAAATTTGAATTGATAAATAAACTGCTAAAAACACTGTAGTATTCGTTCTTATCTTTTTGTTTGATAAAGACAACAATGCAAAAATATTACTAAATTTGTGTTTAAGTGTGAGTGTTCCTATTTCAACTATAGAAGAATGACATAAAATCTCACCTTTGTGTATTGGACTCTTACCACATTTTACCTCTTTGCCTAGGTGGGATTTCTTCATTAAGTTATACGTCTTAGTTTGTTTTTAATTTTCCTTTATTTTAATCCGTTTCCGTTATTATAAAATTATTTAATCATTGGGCCACCTCATTAATAAACTTGAAAAATTAAATGATTTTTGGTGTCAAAAAATGAATATTCTTAACAAAGTAATAGAACATAAAATAAAATCTTGACTAAGCCAAAAACCAAAATTAATGATGAAATTTAAGTACAAATTACATTTAATCCTGGAAAAAAAACCCTATGATATTATTAAGATTTCTGATTCATAAAACTTTAAATATTTTAGTTTTCATATTACATATTTTAATAAATATATACTCACCATTTACAACAAATGATTGAGGCATGAAAAAAACACATAAAGATAAATTATTTAGCCATGTCTACCAAACATTTGATTTCGTATATAATTTTTGTTTATGGTATTAAGAATACAGTAATATTTTTCATTGTGTATTACCAATAGTCACAATAGGGTGACAATTACCTTACAATCACATTCTCCTGAAGTTGGGTTTGGTTGAACTGAAAGACTGCCAGAGTGGTCACAAGAGCCTGAAATGTAAACATTTTAAGTAAATATTTGACAAAAAAACACAAATAAAGTTTCATTCTAACAATGCCATAGACTCGAGTAACATTTTTAATAGAAATGAGATGCTCAAATCCAATGGTATTCTAAAGATGCGATATTCGTAAAAGTTTTCTAAGCAATTAGTTAAAGGAACTATGAAGACGTTTAGTTGCAAGAGGAATAAAATAACATAAAAAAATAAAATTGTATTAATATAATTTTAAAATGTTCTCTTTGTTGCTTATGACATTAAAGACATGATAAATAAAATAACATTTATCCATGGCATCAAGCCTTTAACAACTTTTTTTTAAATTGTATTTTAAATATGTTCACTTTAACTAAAACTAAACATTTAAAAATATATGAGAGTTCATTTACGAGTGTGCGAAGTTCACTTTTTCAATTTGAAGCAAACTCAAATCAAATATACGAAATATTCTCAAAGCCGAATTGAAGTTCAAATATTTTATTTTAGTTGTTTTATGCTTGAAAAAATAGTATATTGTGGATATTTAAATTACTTTATTCACTAAAATTACTTGGAAAATATTTTATTGCACAATTGTTTGTAATATTTCATGTTACTCTGAAAAATCAAGTTATTATCACAACATACAATTCAATTTCTTCAGATTTTTTTTGCATAACTATTAATTTGCAATTTACAAAACAGCTCAGAATGGTTATAATTGAACACAGATTGAGTTTTTTTATCTGTCAATATATTTACTGGGGAAGCTTCAAGGCCAGAATGTGTTTTGAAGCGAAGTCGAAGCTGATGTTTGTTTCGGAGTCAAGTCAAAGTTTCGAAGCTTCACACACCCCTAGCAGTTTAAGATTGAAAAGAAAATTTAAAATTTGGATTCGAGAAATATATTATTTGACACATCTCTAATTCTTTTTAAGTTTATTAAATAATGTTTAATATAAAAATCTATCAGTTCACCTCTTGAGCAAGAGTCTCCAGGGATAAGAGGGTTTCCTTGGTAGCCGGCAGCACATTGCTCACAACGACGTCCAATGTACCCTTGAGGACAATCACAGGTAACATCTCCATCTGTGTCAAGCTGGCAGGTGCGCCCAAATCTAAATTAGACAAGAAAATAATGATAATAATAATAATAATTATTATTACTAAAATAATATAAAAATGTATTACATGAGCGTTTACAGAGAACACCAATTAAGTATCAGTACTGTACTTAAGGATACATCTTCAAAGTTTTTTGTTGATGTGCTTACAAATGCTAATTACAATTAAGTCATAATGGAGTATAATTATAAACCCGAATTTAATTTTATAAAAGTTTAACACATTAGCTCAGTCGGTAGCGTGTCAGTCTACTGAGCAAAGGGTCCTGGGTTTAGACCCTGACATGGCCGAAAAATTTATCATTGGTGAAATGTGAGTCAACTCTTTCACGGTGATGCATTAATGGCTGGGAAGCGGTGGAGCTGGATGTTGTGTCTGTTCTAGATTTGAGTGAGTATATAAGTTGCGCTTAGATATAATAAGTTGGTTCATTAGAAAAAATCATTACAAGTATTTAATAGGGGCCAACAAGTTCAAGTTTATTTTATCCAAGTCGATCTCGAGCGAGTTTCTCATGAAGCTCCCAAGTATCAAGCCAAATCGAGCTTGGGTTGAGTAAATATATAATTTTAAAACTTAATTATGTGAATTAATAACAAATACAGTCAACTCTCGATTCTACGACCTTTCACGGTTCCCTAGAAAAGGGTCGTTATTTCGAAGGTGTCGTTATTGGAATTTTAACAGATTTTGTTCCACCCCTGACCTTCATACAAAAAAATTGCATTTTTTAGACAATACGTGAAAAAGTAAATAAAATAAAACCTACCTATTTCTTGAAGAAGGTACTCCTTTCACTCATTTCGTCAAAATTATAAGTTCGTATCAAATTAAAAAAAATAGCGTGGGTCATCAAAAATCGTTCACAAAATCCAACCAAAAACGTAACCAAATCAAAATAACAATGTTAAACAATAGCATGGGTCGTCAAAAATTGTTCACAAAATCAAACCAAAATAGTAACCAAATCGAGAATCGAAATAACAATGGCAAAAGCAAGCCTGGCGCGTGATGTAGCGGCAGTCGCGCGCGGGGAAACATTGTCTTGGTTGTGGGAGGGGGTGGACAGAGTCAAGTGATATTGGCTGGCATTGATGAGGTGGTGTCTTTTTTTATACCTGACCCACCCCAGTTATTAGTAATACAGTGCTCACAAAGATAATTGCAACGCAGTGACCTAAATAAATGCAACAAACACATTTTACAGCGATTTCCTTAAACTTTTCAACCTTTTTTCCCACATTTTTCAAGGTTCCCCAAAAAAGGGTCGTTACTTCGAGAGGGACGCTATTCCCGGGGTCGTAGAATCGAGAGTTGACTGTACTTTATAAATTATTTTAATCTTTTTAATGAATAAAGACTTGTATTTAAACACCAAAATTTAAAATTTCTTACTTTTAATTGATTACAAAAATTAAGTAATAATAAATTATAGTATTGAATTTAAAAAATACTGTGAAAGTAACCAAACAATTATTTTGGTTTTAATTTAATGTTCCTTTGTGGAAAGAAAATAACCCCATTTTTCCTGTGCATCTGGAATACATCAGCACAAAACACATCCCAACAAGTAGAGAGAAGAGCTAATTTAGTTATAACATGAAAATGGCTATCAAAACCCATTTAAAGTTCATTATAGTATTAATTGATAATAAATACACAAGAGAGAATAAAGTAAAATATTTCCATAAAAAATACTACTTAAATGCAAATTATGGTCAATTTTGTTGATTGAATGCGATAACGACAACTTTCCAATAACCAAGAAAAAGTTCCTCAAGTCTAGGAAATGTATTTTCCTCGAGCAAGGAACATTGTTAATAGATCTGTTTGAACCAAAGATTGTAACGGCCATATTTTGACCAGAGGTGAATATTAAAAAATATAGACAAAAAAGAAAACCATGTCCAAGCAAACTAGATAGTTATTTTTAACCTCCTATCTTAAGTAATTTTTTCGGGCACTTCTAAATTATTATTTTTTCCCATCAGAAATTTAAGTAAGAGTTGAGATGCTATATTTTTAACCAAAAATATATATGTTACTCTCTGACTTTTTATACCAAAATACAAATCTTCACTCAGCAAATTACAATAAGCTTAGACACTGAAAACAATGATCAAACTCAAGCTTCTATTTAAAGCTTATTTCAAAGCATTTGCAGAGCCCCAGTATTCAAAGTTGATGAATGATTTTGGTTGGTGTTAAATTTAAATCTTATGTTTTGGGGCTTGAGCTGCTTAGAAGAAATAACTTTCAGATGTTTTGGCTGTAGATGAAACAGCTGACATCAGAGATAACAAGTTATTTGGATCACAATTTGAGGTGAAATTATCAGTATTGTCTGTAAACTGATATCAAATTCTCATCCAAACCACTTGTTTAAACAAGTCCCAGGATGCTGTTGCAATTACAGCCCGAATGTCAGATATTATTTCTTCAATGCTGCTAAAACCAAAATATAATATGTTTATAACTTTTTTTTACATCCATTACTGTTTCCGGCATGTGGCCTGGGTAGTTTTTTTTATCCAAGTCATATATTTTCCACTACTGGCTGGCTAGGCCTGTCGTAGCTTTATGTCTTATATTCTAACTTAAGACTAAGAAAGCCACAACATACAGTCCCCAGCCGTTAATTCATCACAGTGAAAGGGCAAACCCGGATTTAATAAATGATAAATTTTATACCCATGTTGGGAATCGAACCTGGAACCCTTAGCTCAGTAGAAAGAACCCGCTAATGACTGAGCTAAGATGTCGGGGTCTGTAAATTTTAATCTATGAACTATATCAAAACTTGATACAAAATAATTATTTAGAGCATGAAACACAGCTGAGATTGCACTCACTGGTTGGAAGGGTTGGTCAGCGGGCATGGACACACTTGACAAGGGATGTTGCGGCTGGGGTCTCCATAGTAGCCTGAAGGACATCTCACAGGCTCCCTTGTGCAAAGACCCAGCCAAGGTCCTGACTTTCGACGGTTGTAGCCTGGTGCACATTTCTGTGACAGGTAGAGAAAATAAAGCCATTAAAATATAACCCATGGTTTATTAAAGTAGACACAAACAAAAGAAAAAGACATTAAATTATTGGATTTGATAAAAATGAGAGGATAAGATTCACACACTAATTAGAAAACAATATGCTCAAAGAACATACCCCAATAAAGTAAAATTAGTTGAAAATTTATACCTAGAACCCGGGAATTGAACCTGGGACCTTTGGCTTGGCTCTCTGATGTACTAACACTGAGCTACCCAGGTAGTGTCCTGTGTGCTCAGAGTAATTTTTTACTCATAGTTTAGGGCTGACCCTGAGTCACTGGTGGTTGTGATTCTAGTATTTAAGGGATTACCCAAAATTGAGTATCATCTTTGCCGGGGCGAGTTTCGGGTACCCAGTAGACTGGGAAAAAGGACTCGATTATTATCCAGTGGCACCGCTGGGCTGGCAAAGAGATTAGTGTGAGAGGAACAGGGATTCAAACCTCTTTTGATACAAAACTACTCAATGGAGGGGTGCAAACCCCTGAAGTGTCTACAAAATATTTAATAGGAGAGCATAGTATTTTACCTACATCTGTGGTTATTTCATATTTTTAGTTCTAGCCAATAGCACAAAGGACAGATTCTTGGTTGGTGTCCAACTCTATCCCAATTTTCTTATGAATTGATATGTTATCTGATTGCTAAAAAAAGTTACTAGATATACTCACATGTCTTCATACATCAAATCATTTGAGGTTGGGGCACCATGTATTATTATTATTATTATTATTACTATTATTATTATTAGCAGCGAGTCTTACTACCCATTTGGGTTATACGCACTTACGCTAATGTGTAATGGTAGGGTGATTGAATGGAGGACCTACAGTTTAACGTGGAATCCGAACCACGGTGGAGGCCTGGCATTCCCCACATTCACAAGATGTCTTGTCAGAGGTGAAGGAAGGGTTTGGTAATCAGATAAATCTGTGCCGGGACTGAGGATTGAACCCCGGCCGCCAGCACAGAAGTCTGACACCTTACCCCTAGACCGCCAGGTCACCGGCACCATGTAGTTGCAGTTAATTTACCCTGATGAAGTGAATGCTGATGATGATTTTGTGGTTCCAGCAGAAGTCTCATGACGGTATGCAAGAACATATAGTGAATGCTTAGTGGACCCGAGAGTGTGGTCTAGAGCACACTATCACTCTACCTTTTAACTTATGAAGACACAAGCAAACTCACGCTAGTATCAACAAAGCATTTACTTAGTCATGTTCTTGCATACAACCCTTAAACTTAAATATCCAGCCCATGGTGACAATAGGAACAATTACCCTTCAGGAAAAATGCCTCCGGTTCCTCCGGGAATAAAACCCGAGACCTCTGGATTAGTAGAAAGTAATACTGGTTGACCAAAAAGAAAAATATATTGTATTTTGTGCTTCTCTTATGAAAAGCGAACTTTAGCTACTAGATGAAAATAATTTTTTGTATGATGCAATTTGACAGTTTTACTCAAGTAAGTCAATGATCTCAGGAACTGGAGGTAGGAATTAAAAAGAGAAGAAGGTTGTTAATTGATTTAAATGATAAAACCCCTACAAAAGCCAAAAGAAAAACCCAAAGAAAGAACCAACCACTAAATACTCACCTCACAAGAAAGTCCGGTGTAACCTGCAGGGCAACGACACTCTTCGACAAAAGTGGCTTGACCTAGTCCCGTGTTGCGAACACCAGCAGAGTCCAGGGCAATATTGAATACTGAAGTGTCCAGTACAGTACCATCAACATACTGCGATCTGGCAAAATTTGTGAAGAAAATAAAAGTTTGTCATTTATCTAAGAAGAAAACACACTAATGTTGAGTTGAGATTAAAAATAAATCAAGTAGCATTCTTTTAAACGTGTTCTCCTCTAGATTTATAGTTTAAATTATTTTTATGGTTTTTTATTTTATTTGTAATAATTTTTAATATGTTGTATTTGTCTTGTTGCTTATTATAGTTTTGTTTTTCTCAACTGTTGTGTCAATGGTGGAAGAAAGAGGAAGATGAAGACATTTTACTAAACTAACTTAATCACAGGTTATAAACTAGTTATGGTGATGATTATGTGTCATTAATATTAGTTTGTCTAACTCAGACTTTGTATCAAACATTATGGTCAAATAAGAGTCTTAATGGCAATGAAAAATACTTTACGATAGAGTTGGGTCTGCTACATATTTTCAACAATATTATAGATCCTTTGGATCATGCCCTTGGCCCCTAAGCTAAGTTAGCGCATATTCAGGGTTACCACAGAACTTTTATTTTATACAATTTTTTTACTTTTCAAGATTTTTCAGACAACATTTTTCAATTTTCCTTAGTAAATAAAGATTTTTTCCACTTATTACAGTGATCACAATTGCCAACAGATCTCTAGTAAATGCATTTTGTTAACTTGTGAGAAACAAGATCTCTAACTTTTATTTAAGGTTTAAATTAGGAGGGATAGCCAGCACAATTACCTTGGTGATACTGGAGTAGAAATTGTTTAGATAGAACACTAAAAAGCACAAAAACACATTTTTAAGGACAAACTTTCACTGTCACAAACAGTTTCATTAGGTAAAGAAAGTATACTCGACCTGATGAAGCTGTAACAGTGAAAGATTATCGTTAAAAATGTGTGTTTTTTTTTAGTGTTCTATCTAAACAATTTATACTCCATTATCACCAAGGTAAGTTTGCTGCCTATCCCTCTTAATTTAAACCATAATTTAGCTTAGTGCTCTATTCCAAATAACTTTGAAGTATTTAGGTAGGTACCATGGGAAATATATAAAATGTTTTTGTTTTTTTTTGCATAGTATTTAAAGTCCCTAATTGCTCCTTGTTTTTAATAAAAACTCCCAACATTTTCAGTTTATTCCAGTATGAAAAAATCCCTTGACTTTCATAGGTTGGTATGAAATCCTAACCTGATGAGAACATGTGTGGTGTCTCCAAGAGCCATCATTATCTCCTCCCTGGTGGCGAGAACATTGAGCCTATCGCCCGGCTGCGGGCTTCCCGCCTTGTACCATTCTCCATAGAAAATGCGGACCGTCACCTCTGTGTCGCGCCCGGCTGGTGCGTCTCTACTGCGGTGGGTCAGGACGTATCCATTACCCTACAGGATCGACAAGTTTGTATGAACAATAATATAAATATTGCAAATGCAAACAATTTCTATTATACAAAGTAATACAATCAATTTCTAAAAAAAAAATACAATTTATACTCCATTATCACCAAGGTAAGTTTGCTGCCTATCCCTCTTAATTTAAACCATAATTTAGCTTAGTGCTCTATTCCAAATAACTTTGAAGTATTTAGGTAGGTACCATGGGAAATATATAAAATGTTTTTGTTTTTTTTTGCATAGTATTTAAAGTCCCTAATTGCTCCTTGTTTTTAATAAAAACTCCCAACATTTTCAGTTTATTCCAGTATGAAAAAATCCCTTGACTTTCATAGGTTGGTATGAAATCCTAACCTGATGAGAACATGTGTGGTGTCTCCAAGAGCCATCATTATCTCCTCCCTGGTGGCGAGAACATTGAGCCTATCGCCCGGCTGCGGGCTTCCCGCCTTGTACCATTCTCCATAGAAAATGCGGACCGTCACCTCTGTGTCGCGCCCGGCTGGTGCGTCTCTACTGCGGTGGGTCAGGACGTATCCATTACCCTACAGGATCGACAAGTTTGTATGAACAATAATATAAATATTGCAAATGCAAACAATTTCTATTATACAAAGTAATACAATCAATTTCTAAAAAAAAAAATAGTCGTCAATTACTGTATTGATAAATATTTTAACCCTGTTTGGTCCGTTACACAATAATTAAACCGTTATTTCAGCTAATATAAGAGTAGCTTTTATCGTGCTAATTATTTAAGAAGTTACAATATTACACTGAGTATTTTTATACGTCACTCATAACATTTCTCAAGACTACCAACTTAACATATGAAGTATTAATAATATACAACAAAACCATTAGTAGTTTTATTATATTGACGTAAGCTCTTACAATTTGAGAGTTTCTTATTTTAATGTTATTATAAAAATTTAAAGCGTTTGAACAGTAAACATATTGAGACTTAATGTAAAAGCTTATTTCTATGGGCCTACAAATTATTGTTATAGTTTTGTATAACATACGATGGTCAAATTAAATATTTTGATTTTTCCATTAAAAAGATTCAATATTAACTTTTAAAAATATAACTAATAAAAACTATGAAATAATGAAAATGGTTCAATTTTGTAATAAGTGCATTTTATAATTTTTGAAAATCCCTAACTTTTTCAGTTATTCCATTCAAAAATTAGGCTTATATATTTTCCCAGCTAAAAAAATATCATTCCCCCTGTTTTCTATTAAATACTTGACAGAAGAATGACATGAATGCCAGTTATCTTAACAAAATTGTATGAGCCAGAGATAAAACAAATAGTTTATAGATGTATGGTGGATTATTTGTCTTCAACTTAATGTTTCAAAAAATAACTGCAAAAATATCTCAAGATTAGTTACTTTTTCAAACTCACCAACTTCTATTTGTCGTACAAAATTAGGTTTTCCTTATTTACGAAGTGCCTAGATAAATTACAAATAAATTGTAAATCCATTTTGCAATAATTAATATTATTCTTTTATTACTGTAAATAACTACTTACACTGAGAATAACATTAGGCGCTGATATTGGCCTGCCTTTTCCTTCGTAGTTGACTGTATACTTCAAGTATCCACCATAAGATTTAAGCTGGTTTCCGTTGTAATTCTCTGGTAGCGAGAAATACAGGTAGGTGTTGTCAGATGGCGAATCTGCTGATGATGTATACACCTAGGAACAATAGAAATCATGACAACACAGTCTCAGGCCGAAGAGAGGAGTGACAGGGGAACGTTTTGAGCATTAGCATATCTGAGAAAAGTCGTAAGTGACAAGACAGTAAACAAGTCAGGAATGAGCTTAAAGTCTAATGTTTATGAATAGATACCTACAGTCATTAGATAGACAGCCAAGTGTGTGTGAGTATGTGTGTGGGAGGGGGTGGAGGGTGGAAAGGTTCAGATATACCTCAAAATATCAACTAATACTACATGAAATTAAAGTATAAAATTTTAATACATTAATTTAAAAATGAAGGTAAACTAATATTGATTCATTAAGAATCATAATATTTTTCTAGATGAATTGATGTTAATATATATACAATGAATTAAGTACAATAAATGAGAAAACGAACTTATTGTGTAAGAAACTCACTTGAAATCCATTCCTGTTGAGAGGCCTGAGAGTTGGTTGGAAATTTCTGAATGGAGGGTCTGGTAAGATACTGATTGAAGGTTCCGTTCTAACACTCACAAGCTGGTATTGGTTCAATGGGGGTGGCAACTGAAAGGACAAATTATCAATTAAACAATGAAGAGAAAAAATAAACAATAAAACATCTAGTATGATTTTCCCATGTCATTGATTAAAATTCCACTCAATAGGAAAACAAGTGTTCAGTTATATTTCAACAACTTTAGAAAAAAAACAGTGAAATTAATATATAAACAACTTGGTTGATTTTTTTTTTGTTTGCCCGGGCAAATAGTGTCTGACAAGTTGGTATCCTACAAACATAAATTTGCAAAAACCAGGTTTCACTTTGTTACTTTTTAAACAAATATATATTGATTTTTTTAAATGTTATGGTTTTTTAAAACTTTTTTGAATGATGGTAGCAAATATCTTATGTATTTATCAACTCCTATCGCTATGTAAAATGGTGCCAACACAAATATTTTCAATATAACTATTGTTTTAAAGACTAACATCAAGCATTAAGAATTTTGAGCATTTTATATAAAGGAAAAGCTAAGACCCATTTCAGTGATTGTGTGGTCTAAGCTAACAGTCTCGCGATAGAGTGAATTGTCGATAACAGAGTTGAGGTTAAAATCCTGTTAAGGTGAACTTAGGGTGGTTTTTCTTAAATTGTTTCAGACACTCTTCTCTAACAAAAGTGGCCAAATTTCCTCTGAATTCTATCTTACCTTTCCCTAACTCCCTGGTGTAAAATTTGTGGACATCTTAGACATGTGGTAAGGGATGATTCATAAAAGATATCTTAAAAAGTAAACGAGGAAGTTAAGGTAAATAAGTTTGTTGCACCCAATGTTTTGTATGGATATGTGCACAAACTGTGCATACAGAGTGCATTGTGAGTGTTGTGCACATGTTTATAGCATGGTGCGGCTTATTACAGCGGCAGTACCGTTTATTACTACATCTACTACTACACTTACTACTAATGCTATAGAAATTAAACTAAAACAAACACGTAACTATAGAATTTATAGACATGTCGAAAGCGTTTGATTGATTAGATAAAGATATTTTACTAGAATCACTTTATAAAATTAGTATCAGAGGTATTATTTATGAATGGTTTAAAAATCACCCAACAACTAGGAAAATACTAGTTAAAATAAATAATAAAGAAAGTTAAGAATTGGGTATAAATATCGGAGTACCACAAGGCTCTATTCTTGGGCCAATACTATATTTAATCCATACAAGAACAATGGCAAACTGTATACAAAACTGTGGTATATTGCTTACGACAAAAGGCTGTATGCAGTGCAAAAAATGCATATAAAGCTAAACAAAATGTTGCAAGAAGACTTTAACCGGATAAAAAACTGGATTCACAATAATTAATAGATTATATATAACAAAAACACAAAAAATACATATCAGATATAGCAAGAGATTCAAAACTATGAGGTAGCTAAGGATAAAGACTGCTGTTGGAATTTTTCAACTTCATTAAGGTGTGAGACATATTATGAAATAATGATTTGTAGAATTAAATATTTTGTTAAAAATATAAATCTGTATGGCAATTTCTCACTTACAAAGTTGGCCACTTAATAATTTCAGTATTCCTTACCTGGTAAGTGAACAAGTCCGCACTCTTACACTCTGTGGTGACGCCGAAACAAAAGCAAGAAATGCAATCGCTTCGAGTAGAAGCCTCTTCGTTGAAGTAACCTCGCGGGCAGACTGAGTCTGGTTTGTTCACAACCAAGATGGAGTCAGGTATAGCAAAAGTGGAGCCTTTGGTGTTGATAGCCTCACAGCTGTAGGCACCTTGGTCTGATTCCTAGAGGATGATAATATTGTATAAAGTCACAAAACTACAGCGAGGCAAAATTTGCCAAACAACTAGAATAACTGGCTGTGACAGCATTTGACAATTTTATAAACTATTTCTAGAATTACAAAATACCTCCTAGAAATCAATTACTTAATGTAAAAGCATGTGGCTAAAAAAATGAAAACCAAACCAAGTTCATCACATAGTAAAATCAAATTTTCATAAGAAAAACCTTGTCCAACAGTTATATAGGTTATTTAAATCTTCTTTCATGTATTCATATGTCAAGTCATGAGATTTTCAGCTATTCCTTTTCTTATCTATTTTAGAAAAGGGTCCACTGTTTTACAGATCCGAATCTTCATTTTACCTCTGAATCTTGAATCTTGTATTTGAATTCAAACCTAAGAAAAGGTTATCGACAAATAAAGTAGAAATATGATAAAATCGTCAAAATTATAAATAATCATAGTTCATATATTTATATATAAATATATTGAAGGCACACAATTAAGTGTTAAATTAATTGTCTGTTGATGTTAAGTTTGTCCTATAATTATATTGGGACGGAATCGCCTATTCACAATAATAAAGCTAAACAAATGTGAATCCAAAATTCTGTAAAAATATATGTATATTTAAAAAATATCTTGAATTTGATATTTTATCGTATCCTTGAATCTCGAATACCCTTATAGATACGAGGGATCAAGGGTTCAAAGATTCGAGAGTCCCATACCTAATGCATTAGTTATACTAATAATCTAGCAATCTAGCAAAATGTAATCAATGTAAATTTTTTTTATATAAAAATCTCTTAGTATGAAAATTGGACTATAGTTCATTGTGAGCCCTCTGACCTGAACATCTGGGCATGTGAGGGTACCAAGACCATTGGAACTTGTCGTGGTACACTTGGGTGGAATATGCCCCCAGTTGAGACGCCAGACGACCTCAGGCGTGGGGACGCCAATTGCTGTGCATGTGATGGTGAAAACAGAGCCAATGTTCAGGTTCACCATGGGTGGCGGTGGAACTTGAATGTATGACGCAGCTGGAAGAAAGTAAGGAAATAATATTTTATACATGAGATATAAAAAGCTTTTCAATAATCGATAATATAATTTTATTATAATTCAAGAGTCAAGGATAGCTCATTAAATACTGAAGTTTAGTTTAATTTCACTAAAAATTTATTTTATTAAAACAGGGTTGGTAACTGGTGGATCGTGTGGAAATTTGTAGTGGTCCATTTAAGAAAACTACGGTGTCATTAATAGTAGAGCTTAAGAGTCAAAATTGAAAACCAGGAAATGGAAAACAGAGCAGTTTAAGTACCTGGGAAGTCTGCTGACAAAGGAAATTAGATCGAGGATCGCCATGGCCAAAGAATTTTTCAAAAATGAGAAATTATTACTGACTATCAAGTTGAGTTTGGGACTGAGAACTGATGAAATGCTACATTTGGAGCACTTTACTCTATAGAGCGGAGACTTGAACTCTTATAGGGAGATGGAAAAGAAATACTTGGATAGCTTTGAATTGTGGTGCTTGAGAAGACTTGAGAAGATCAGGTGGACAGACACAGTGACAAATGAAGAAGTCCTCAGGAGAGTGGGTGAGAAGAGAACCATTTTGAATGCGATTCTTCAGTACAAAGCAAACTTGATCGAATACATCCTTAGAAGGAGCATTCAAATACTAGATGACTTGAAGGAAAGAATTAAATTCTGGGAGTTAAAGGAGGGGGAAGAGGACAGGGCTCATTGGTGGTCTAAGTTCACTGAAAAAGGAATGGACCTGTTTTAAGACAGACCAGATAAATGAGTCTTTCAACTCGTGAATATATCAAGTACTTTAAAATAATATTTGAATGTGACCAAAATAATCTTGATCGATCATAATCAGCAAGGTCACTGTAAGAAAATAGTTTGATAGGACAATCCACATTCAGTTTGTTCTATATTTATTTCTATTGAGAAACAAAATATCAATATTTGTTGAAGAAATATTGAATTTAAGAATAGATTATAAGATGTATAGACAAAAAGAAAGAAACAAAAGTAGAGTGGAGAAACCAAAGGGAATGCAAGAACCTTTGATAAGTTTGTAAGTCAATCGGGAGCTAAACTCAAATGTTTTTATCCAAACTGGATTTAAACTTAATTTTGAGTAAAAAAAACAACTTGCAAGCCATTAATTGATAGTAAAATAAAATAGCTTACAGCATCCCACTTCATCACTGCCATCTTGACAGTCAATTTCCAGATCACAATGGAAAGACTTTGGTATACACTGGTTGCCCGTTTGACACTGGAACTCATGGTATCTGCAAGGAGAACCTGCAACAAAGGTTGTTTTTCATTGACATCATAAAGCACTTCATTTTTTAATTTATGTATTAAGACTAGGGTTGTCAAACTAGATTCTTTGATACCTTGATATACCTTCAATTCTTACTGGTATTGAACGAATCGACAATCGATCTTAATTTTATGATTCTTGATACTTCAATTCTTAGCTCTCAATGAAAAGCAACTAAGCAAAAGGGCAAAATTCAGAATGAGTAGTAATCAATTATCTCTATATCGATTCATTTGATTTTATTTGCTATGTATTTTGGTTCAACTACTGCCTATTTATTGAATTTAAAAGACTTGCGTTTTTGATCGTTGTTTATTACACCATTTTAAAATATTTTAAATGTTTGACTCAGTGAGACTTTATTTGTAGGTAAAAATACATTCTTTTGATTGTAATTCATTATTAATTTATTGATTATGTATGATATGCTTCAATATTTTGTGGAATGGATCTTTTTCTTTGACAAAATTTAAAATGAATTGTTTTTGTTAATATTGAAATTTTGTATTTTTTCGCTGTACTATGAAGTTGAATAAGTATGTTTTTATATGAGGTTGGATGCTTGGGAAAATAATGGAATAGGAAATGTTCTAGAATCAGAGTTGAGAAAAACAGGTATCGTGATATCTCTAATCAAGACTAGTTTTATATATAAAAATACATTCATGATAAACTATTTACTGTACTTCACAGATATCTCGTAGCTATGGAATGTTTTAAAAAGGGTTTTAATTCCAGTAAAAATAATGTAAAAATTTGTTTTAAAGGAACTAAAAACATTATAAACTTAAAAAACTTTTTTGTTATTCTTATATTCCAATCTCCTCAGCTGAGCTTTAGCCTTCTATGATGACATGTTTCAGTAATATGTTACACCATCTCAATGTAAATAGTCTAGAGAAGATAATATATGAAATATTAAATAAATAATCACTAATTTACCTAAGTTTACATCATTTTATATGTAAAATTTAACATGTATTAAAAAACTTAACACTTATAACAAAAAAGTGATCTTTTAAAAGTGTTGGCAACCCAAAACCTAAACATATGATTTTTGAACTGTCAATCTGGGTAAAAACCTATCGTGAACAAACTATCAATAAAAAGTGTTATCAAACAATAGTCTAATAATACTTCCCTAAGGATTACAGTGTAACTAGCCTTTTGATAACTTATTGAAAGAACAAAATAAATTAATAAAAAATATTATATTCACACTTGTATCTTGTTATAAATGGCCAACAAAATAAAAAAATAAAATGTTTTTATAACTTAGCGTTAGAATTATACAAAATATTAGTTTTCAAATAAAATGTTTTTATGTTTTAAACGACATAAGAAGACATCTGCTTGACGGTTTGTATGACATCTTCAACCACCATTGTTTCGACTAGTTCAACACTTTCATTTTATTTTTGAAACACTCGTTTGAAAAGAATTTTATAATTGAACCATAGACTATGCTTCGACACAAAAGAAACATCAAGTTTCATAATTTTGTTCTTCAATAACGTAAAAGGTCAGTAATTTAAAACCAATTATTTGTTCGTGTGAATGTTCTGGTTACTAAAAGTAACAGTAAATAAACATATAAACTTGCAGATCATATGGTTTGGAGAATGGATATGTATAGAAACTTTTACTATCGATCAGATAACACCTCTCATATTGTGGATGGCCTGTACCTGGACATTAAATGCATGAAAGAAAGGTAAGGTTGAGTTGAGAGGAATGAAGTTTTTGAGGAGCATGCTAGCTGTCACCAGAAGGAATAGGAAGATGTTTGGGCAAGAGTACATGGGAATTGTAGAAGAAGCAACAGTGAAATGGTATGGTCTTGTAATGAAGATTGAAAAAGAGAGAATTCCAAAGAGAATGATGGAGTTGAAGTTTGGGGTAGAAATAGAGCAATCGAGACCAACATAAGACATGGGAAGTGAGGATAGCAACAAATGTGAGAGCCCAACCATTAGGCTGGAAACATTTCATGATGACGATGATGATAATGATGAGAATTATAAAATAAACTAGTTATTTTTAAAATTTTCTTCTTTAAAAGGTTGTATATCTAGTAGGCCTACAGTGTTTAAGAATTTTAGCCAGTATTTTCCTATTCAAAAAATATTATCACTTAAATATGAGTTAAATTGAAACAATTTTCAACAACAAAGAATTTTTTTTTATCGACATATAATACTAGCCTTAAACTTATTATTCAACAAAACTTAATCATTTATTTACCACAAATTAGGGTCTTAAGAGGTAAGTAATGCGTGTTGGATAGTACCTGGAGGGTTTGTTGCACAATTGGCCTCGTCAGAACCATCTCCACAGTCATCATCAGAGTCACACCTCCATGTCTTCAAAACACACTTCTTGTTGTTGCAGCGGAACTCATTGGGCTCACATCCGAGAGGATCTGGAAAAAAAGCAAAGAAAAAAAGGTTATCAAAGGTTCCAAACACAAATTATAAAACTGACTAATTGCTTAGTGTATTAGAAATGTATGGACTAAGGTTGGAAACTGGAGACAAAACCACAGTCATTCTTGACAAATACAAAGCTCAAACAAAGATGCTGCCAAAATTATAAAACATATAAGGTTTGAGAGTTTAGAGCTATTTATAAAGATAACATAAGGTTTTATTAAGCTTAAAGTAGTCAATCAGTGTTTTCAATGCTTTCATGGAATGACTGTACCTTTTGTTCCACATTGTTTTCATAAAGAAGACAAATTATTAATAGATGTGGATAAAGTAGGATTCAAACAAGGCTGATATCCTTACAAAATAATTTTGCAATAGATTTACTATTTTCGACAGTCCAAGAAAACACAAACCCACAATGGTAAATATTATTTTCTCCAGCAAACACACTATTTTGTTGTTAAGAACTCAGTTGAGAGTTTAAGCTAGTTAACATTATACACAAAACAATACAACTTACTACAGCGCATCTCATCAGAACCATCTGTGCAGTCATACTGTCCATCACAGACTCTATTTTTGTCGATGCATTCTCCATTGGAGCAAGTGGCTTCGTTGAGCGCGCAAGCTGTTGGTGGCCGAGTGGCCGGCAATTCAACTGTAAGAATAAAACAAATGTATTAGTTGTAGAGATGGAATTAATTGAATCAAACGTAAAGGTGTACATGTTCATACTATTCCAAACATCCATCGATAAAAATTAAACATTCAATTTGCTATATGATTATATATAATAAGTTAATTTGGTGCACCTCCTGGAATCATTCTCTTTCATCTCTGTCCCTTAAGATTTAGCTTTAACTTAAGTAGGGGTGTGCAAAGCTTCGACTTGGCTTTGAAAAAAATCTGCCTCAACTTATCTCTGGGAAAAAAATCTTACTTCTACAATTACAAAGTTTCGCCAATATAAATATTTATAGCTGAAATATCCAATTAATATTCAATTATTGCTATTTTGAGCTGTAATATAAATCACAAATTAATAATCACGTAAACAAATTATATGTGATAAACAAATTTTATGTGATTGAATTTATGATGTAGCTTGATTTATTATATTATTATATTAGATATCAGATTAGAATGAAATATTACTAACAATTATAAAAATAAAACATTTTATAAGTGATTTTAATGTACTAACGTAATAGGCACAATAGTAATTTTTCAAACATAAAACCAGTAACAAATAACATTAAAACTTTTAATTGGCTTCGAGAATATGTTATATATTCGATTCAAGTTCGCTTCCAATAGAAAAAATAAACTTTGCACAAGCCTATCTGTAAATGATAATTTTGTTAAAAAAAATATTATCTTAAAACAAAGAGAATGAAGTTATGTTTGAAATTTATGAACACAACCAGCATGTCAAGATATTTTAAAGCCCTCACTTGCCAAAAGCACTAATTTATATCGGTTTTAAGTGGTTGGTGCTATCTACACATGTCAGGAGTGTTTACATATCTATAATACACTATTAAATAAAATGTACCTACATAACTAATTTAGTTAAGAACACTTGATTAATAAGTTCACAATTATTTAACTATGCTTGGATGAATTTTCATTGGACTTTTTTGATAGATTATTTGTAGTCAGAATAAAATTAATATAATTTTCAAGAAGCTGATCAGCTATGTCAAAAGCAATTATTTTAAATGTATTGCTATTAATTTTTGAAGATTTCAAAAGATTGCCCATTATTCTAGTAAGTAGTAAAATGATAGGGTGTCACTAATGTCAAACATAATTTAATTCCAATGCTTTGATACCAAAGGTATAAAATATAAATATAAATGCATATCTTACCATGAATATTGCAAAACACAAATATGCAGCAAAAAGAAAGTTAAAAGAATATTACTTTATTGTTCAATTTAACATGATTGGTAATTTGAATTATGAAAATTACCAAGGCATCAAATAAAGTAAATTAATTTGTTACTTTCCTCCAATTTGGATTTGAAATATATGTTTTTAAATGTGATACATATTGCAAATTTTGAGGGGGTTATTGAACATTTATTTTGGTTCTCTTTCAGAAATATTTTTCAATGGTACATCTTAATCTAATAAATCATAATCTAATTGATTACATCAGTAATTTACTAATACATTTCTTTTTTGGAAGAAGATACTAGTCCCATCTCAGTGGTCAAATGGTCTAAGGTGACACTCGTGCAAAAAAGTGGAAAACCAGTTATTGGACGATCACGGTTTGAATCACGTTCAGATGTATTGTGGGTGGTTTTTCCTACTTGGTTTTCCAATCCCCCTTATCATTTAAATGTAAGTATATTTCTTCTGAATTTCACCCTCCTCATCATTCCTAATCATTGAAAATATGTAGATATCCCAAAGAGGTAGTGAGAGAGAGCACAAACAAAAACAAAGATAAAGGAAAGGGCAGCAAAACCAAATAATGTAAGGACACACATAATGGATTTCACAATGAAAAGAAGAAATATCACTTTTCACTCATACCTGTATTATAAATATCATATTCTGAATAGGGTAATACCCCGTACTTAAGAAGTGGGTTTTGGCCATATGGCATGTAGAGTTGCGTGTGTAGAGACTTGGAAGGTGTGATGGTGATTTTCCCCGCTGCTTGCAAACAATTGTTAACATAATACACACCAATTCTATACATCTTCAAATACTTAAAATAATGATCGACATGTAAAATAATATCTGCAGGAGTTATTAGGTACATATTAAATCATATCCCCCCCAACAGTGTGAATTAAGGCATAATATATTTTAGGCATTAGAAAAATATATTTTATTTATTTATTTATTTGGTTTATATTATACTTTGCAGGAACCATAAACGAGTTGTTTAAGTAGGGCTTCGAAAAACTAGGGGCTTAAAAGTCAGTGTTCTCACTTTTTTTTACCTTATGGACACTAAAACATTTCTCTACCAAAACTAGTAAGGTGTAGTAGATGATAAAATAGAGTTCTTACTCTAATGTTTAGTCGGTGGGTAATCAACTAGTTTGTTCTTTGAGTAAAAGAGTGTTTTATTTATAGCTGTTCTATAACCATGCTTAAAATTTTCATGGCTTCAAAGTATTTGTTACTACTTCCAATATTGTTTTTACTTTAAGATATATTAATATGTACATGATCTAAATTAAGTCACGTGAGTAATTATCCTGACACCCATTTTCTGTATTAAAAAGTGAACATTAATTGGATATCAATGTTAAAAAGCATAGTGGTTCTAATTTTTTTTCAAACATATCAAATTTTATAAAATACTGAACACAAAACATCGTTAAGTCACTAATTAATACGGATGTAAGAAGATTTGAAAATTTTGACTTTGCTTCAAACACTAATCAGCTTCAACTTTTTTTACTCGCTTTGGTGTCCGCATGGTCTAATATGCTACTCTTGCAGTAGACTAGAATGACTATGATGGGGAGATTGAGGTTTGAATCTCGGTAAGATGTATTGAGAGTTGTTTTCCACTCTCCCTTCACGCATATGTAGTTACACTCCCTCCAAATATACCCTTCCTAATCTCTAAAATAACCAGCATAATTAGTACATAAGCATATAAACTAAATGGTTAGTAAGACGCAGTGCTAAAAAAAGTTTCAACTTTTCTATAAAAATCTAACTTTGACAGTTAATATACTGTGCCATTATAAATATTGACAACTCTAATATATATACATATATAATATTTGTAATTCTATGTAGTTATACACATTGCATATTAATGTTCACTTGACCAGAATTTGGAGTAAATGAGTTTCATGCTGCAACTTGATGTATCAGCTTGTGATTACATATTTTTGGCATTTTTTGAAATATTTAAACATAACAGATATGTATGAAATAAAGTACATGAAGCAAAAACAAGTTTAAACAAATACAATGATAGACTAATAGGAAAATAATAGAGCACAGTTATGTAAATATGTGTTAGTGTTTTTACATTTATTTGTGCTCTATTATTTTCCTACAATTATATCATTTTATTTATTACAAACTATAAATTAAATAAATATACTAAAAAAATCCTCATATGGGTTTGTGAATTTTACCTATATTTGATTTGTCTTAAGATTTAAAAAGTTGACTCCTATAAATAATACCTTCAAATGTACAAACATGTACTTACATGGATCCACAGTAAGATGAACCGACACTCTCGCGCCTTGGGTTTCTTGAGGGAAGCCGACAGCTTCGCAGATATAAGTACCAGAATGTTCAACCTAAATAACAAGAGTGTACGATCTATTAGCTAGAAGACCCTTCTTAAGTTTTAATAACAATGTCAGACTTTATTCTCAGTAAAAAAATAGTTTTAACAGCAAAATATTTTATTATTTTTTCAAAATGTTGGTGTTGGTTTTACTGTTAATGTTCTTGGGTGTAATTCTGGTTTTCTTAAAATGAAGAAGGAATATTTGCAAACATTTTAAATCATGTATAACCACGAATGTGATCGAAAGTTGGAAGAGTGAAGAGTAAATGAAGAGAAGTTAATTTGTTTGGATCCCAGGAATAGATGATTCTATAATTGTGTTCAGGGTAATGACTGGTAAACCCAATGGGAAGACTTAAGAGACATATAGAAGGATAGCATTAGAATGAACCTGAAAGAGATAAAGTGTAATGAGGTGGACTTATAGAATCAGCTCAAGGTACATTTGTAAGTGCAGCATTGGATTTTAGAGTTCCATAGATTATGTAAGTAAGATCACGGCCAGAATTAACTACCCTTTTAAGTTGTCTTCCTTCCCTGTCACATTACGTTATTTAACAGTGTTTCCACAATGTTTTCATAAATGTACCAAACATTAGTCAATATTTATTTACATACCTGAATGTCAGGTATTTCTAGACGACCACTGACATCTCTGGAGCCAGGTGGGAGTGGTAGGCCATTACCTCGGAGCCAACGCACCCTAGCTCGCAGTGGACCTTCGTCTCTACACTGGAATACAACTTCACGACCTGCAAAGGCGCCATTATAGATTAAAAATATGTATCTAAGTGAAAAAGGAAAAACAATAGTAAAAATATGAGGCAGATAGACAGAACAGCAGGCTCCAATACCAGTGGCTGGGGCTCAATCCCGAACGAGTATAGAGAGGATATTTTTCAACTTTATGTTTTTTCATCCTCCTTATAGATGATTGCTAGTGCAGCTTATAATTTAGCCTGCTTATTGTGTCCACTAGTTAAATAGTTTACATTGCTAATAATGAATGCTCTTAAAATAAGAGTAAAGAATAATATATATATTTAAAAATGCAACCATTTGTTATCATAGAAAACTCCAATTCCAAAAATGGCAAGATTATTAAGAAATCATTTCAAACAAAATTAATTTAATTTGTACGAACCACAAACTAATCCATGATGTTTGTCCTTATAGCTGAATAAAATCCAATCAAGTGAAAAATGACAACCTGGACATGCAAGTTGAGCCCAAGACCTTTAGCTTAATGCGCCAATGCTCTACAACTGAGTCAATCAGGTTCATCCTGGATTCAAGGTAACTTTTCAATAGTTGCATTGCAGTATTCACGGCTGTGATTGTGAATAACTCTGAGTGGCCGATACTTTCACCAGTTACCATAATCAGACTCAACACAACTGATGACTTTGAATATAATAAGAGCCAGTATGACTCAGCGGTAAAGAATTCGTGCATTAATCAAAAGGTTCCATGTTTAATTCCAGTCTCCAGGTTGTCGTTTGTCAGTTAACCTTTTTTTTTTAGCACCGTGTCTTACTACCCGTTTGGATTGTACACCTATGTTATAATTGCACTAATGTGTTAAAGATTAGGAAGATTGAATTTTAGAGGAAATGTGCAAGCACTTGTTTGGAGGAAGAGTGGAAAACCATTTAGGATATCCCCTCACTCCTGTTAGTACACCCGACTGGGATAAAATCCCAATCTCCCCATCTCCAGCAGTCTAGCCTATTGCGAGAGTAGCGCCTTAGACCATATGACCACCGAGGCAGGTTTTCACTTATTGTATGAAATAAATGGATGTGAATATATTATATATATCTATAAGAAAAACCTCTTTTCCCTTTAAGAGGTAATGGTATTATATTTGGAGGAAGGTATAGGAAAGGTGGATGGAAACATATAAAAGGGGACAAACACAATATGGCCTTTACAATAAAAAGAAGAACAAAATTCCCACTTTACAATGCTGCCATTGGACAAAGAGGTAATGATTGCCTCTTTAAAATCTGTGTGTCTTATCATGCTTTACAATTTTCCATTTTCTCCCTTTTGTGTTTTTCTGGTTTCCTCTTTTAGGAAGTTTCACAATCCTCCCTGATGAGTTCCGATAGAATGAAACCTAGGTCAGGGGATTGGGCGATGACGATTGATTTTCTTTAAGAGGCAACCATTACCTCTTTGTCCAATGACAGCAATGTTAAGTGTGAAGTGTGTTCTTTTTATTGTAAAAGCAATATTATGTTCATCCCTTTTATATGTTTCTATCCACCATTCCTATACCTTCCTCCAAATATAAAACAATTACACCATAGAGCGAAAAGTGGTTTTCCTTATAGAGATGCATGAAATAAATGTAGGTTGATATATAACAAATTAATAATGTTTCTAACGTAGCCTTTAAGAGGATTATAATTTTAAAATGCTAACAAAGTTGACAATAGGCTGTATCCAGTAATGAACAGTTAGTTTAGTGGGAAAAGAATATGCCCTTTTGATAATTAGATGAGTAATTACCTCAACTATAAAACCAATTCAGATTGCATACATCATAATTAGTGATGGATTGAATCGAATCCAATATTTTACAAATTCATTTTACTTAACTTATTAATCCCAAAGCTGAATCTTAAAAACATGATCAAATTAAGATGTTTACTTCAATATATTACTGTGTAAGTTACAACATAAAATATAAATAGCAACCAAATGTTATTAACGTTTTTATAATGCATATTATAACATTTACACATTCAGTAACATAATAGATTAATGGTCTGGGGTCTAGGTGTTAATTTTGTGCTTTAATTATATTGGGCTAGGCTTCCAATAAGCAATAAAAGAGTTTAAAAACAAATTCCAAATAAAATTGGATATTATTTTAATCTGAAAATTTGCCTTTTTCTCAAATCCCAAATATCCTAGGCATTAAAAGGTCTCAACCAGGTCAACCCTAATAATAGTTTTAATTAAGGGAATTCATTATATATTAATTAAAATGTATACAAAACCCTTCTTAATAAAATATTAGATTTGTAATTTTATCAATAACTTTATTATTTCCTGCTATCTTATCATTATTAATCATCATTAAGTAGGGCGTGTAAAAAAACATGAGAAAATGCCAGTGTTTTTACAGTTTTAAATATTAAAACATTTTTTGGTCTCCAAAAGAAATCAAATATTGCTTCAGTACAAACATAGAGTTTAATTTTCTTCATAGTGACCCCAACATTTTTTGAATACCTGTCAAGGGTGTCCTGGAATTTAATGACAGCTTAATTTAAAAGTTTGTCATCTAATGCCACCATGCTCATGACATAATCAACAATTACTGTTGATATCATCATGGGAAGAAAATTAAACTCTATGTTTCTACTGAAAATGATGGAATTTTTGTAGAGAAAGAAATAATGAGATGGTATGGGCATCTCATGAAGACAGAGATGTATATGATGCCATAGAAAATGATGGAAATGAGGTATTTAAGGAAAAGACTGCAAGGGAGGTCAAGAAAGAGTTGAGGAGGAGCAGGTAACAAAAAATGTGCAAGTGAAAGGAAAAGAATGGAAGAAATTTAAGGGAGGAAGAATGATGGAGGTATTTTACTAGACTTACACGTCCACATGCTGGAAAGAGTTAATGATGATATGATGTTCGTTCTGAAGCTATATTTGATTTATTTTGGACCAAAAAAAGTTTTGCTATATAACATAAAAAGCAGTGCCCTTTTCTCATGTTCCACACATCCCCAACTTTAACAAAGTGTATCTTAATACATAATTTATAAATGTGCATTTCTACTAGAGGTCAGACCCATAACATCTCTTTCTTGCTAAGTAAAGGTGGTACAAATCTATGAAAGAGAGTTGCTTAAGAGCTTTTCAATTAAATTTTTAAAAATCTGTATTAGTTTAAAGACATTCAATTGGTGTTAAAACACATATATTAAATGCTAAACACTTCACCAGCCACATAATAAAATAAAACATTCACCAACCTAAGCTTTAAAGAAGAATTTTTTTTAAACTTATTAATGAAGTTTAGTTTATGCATCATATTTCTTCCACATATGACCATGATAATTTCATATAATGTCCTGTTTAAAAATGTATACATTCCTTTTTTATTATCATTATAAATAGCTCTTTTATGAGGTACATTTTTTATGTACTTTGAAATAAAAAGTAGTTCCTATGATTGATTAATTTTCAACTGTTTATGGATTATGTGAGCATCACATGTAGAAAATCCAATTTCTAAGATAATTTTAATCTCAATAATATTAATTTGACATTATATAGTTAAAAAGCAATAACTTATGAAAAACTTTATTCATCAAACTAACTGTATGCTTAATACCTGAATTAGAAAAAGCTAAAGCATGAATGCTTTTAATTGAAAACAAAGATGATGATAATAGTGCTCATGCAAAAGTGACCATACCGTAGATGGGAAGTAGTTCAGTTAATAAAACGCTTGATCAATTAATTGATGACTGAGGCCGATTACCAAGCAGTCATATATAGGCAAGACAAAGCATCTCATCACATTATTTGATAAACATTCTGAATAAAATTTTAATAAAAAAATTTATTTTAATTCAAATTAAAGTAAAAGGTTTTTAAAAATGTATATATTTCCGTTCTTCCCCTCATGTTTTTTTAGCATCACACCCATTAGGGTTACACGCCTATGTACCGATTAAGCTAATGGGCATATAAGCACATGCGTATAAGGATGGTTGAATTTAGAGGAAGTGTAACCACATTTGTGTAGACATTGTGTAGGAAACCATTTACGAAAATCACCCTCAGTAAACCCTACCGGGATTCAAACCCCGATTTTCCCGTCATCGGTAGTTTAGTCTAATGCAAGAGTGATACCTTAGACAATGCGGCCACCGAAGTGGGTCTCATGATGTTAATATGATATATTATTATTTATCAATTACTCCCAGAAATGAAAACAGAAACTAGAGCTGGTTCTGAATATTTCAATTTTTTTATTTATAAATTCCATGCATAGAAAGATGCAAATAATGTGAGAATAAAAAGTTTATAAAAATGAGGCTCATGCAATGAATATGTTATCATCTGCAGAGCACAACAAAAATGACAACGACAAAACGAGACTTACCCGCGGCGACTGGATCATCCAGTGACAACAAGAAAACAACAAATATGTTAGTTTTAACAGAACAAAAAGAATTTATTAATCACACTTAGTATTTAAAAAGAATATTTAATTCCATTTTATTTATTATTAATATAATATTTTATATATTTATTAAACTTTAAAGTTTAGAAAGCAAATTAAAACTCATAGGCCTAATATAATTTAAGTGTAATTTATCATGGCAGGTTTGTTCCTGATGATTATCGAGTTGTGACCTAAAAACATTAACTAATATATTTTTGTTGCAAGGCAAAGTAAATTTAATTCCGACTTAGTTGTTTAAAATTCTCTTAGTTGATTTTATAAGTTATTTTCTTTAAAGACATATGCTAAGTTTAGAAAATTTTTAAATTCCTGATATTAATTTTGTACCTTATGATTAGTTAATATAGTTACAGCTTCAACATTTGGTTTAAGATATTAAAGACATTTTAAACTCTTTCCTAAACGTTTATTTATTCCTAAAATTTTTATTTTCAATAATTAATCAACATTATAAGTGAATCAAATAATGATTTATATTTTGATATTCATAGGTATTAAATTATTTAATTAAAATAGTTTAGCGATAATCACACACAAAAGATAAACACTAAATATTAAACACCAAATATTATTATTATGAGCCTAAGAGTTAAAGATTTACATACAAACAATAATATATTCAGTTATTCAAATGTAATTGAAACTGGTTTATTGTTGTTTACCAAAAAATGATTTATGTCACAGTTTAACAAAACAGCTAAAGTTAAGGTTTACTTTAAAACTAGTTGTTATTAAAAAGACTAAGGAGAAACTACTAAATGGTTTGTTTATTGGATTACACTTACCTTCTTTGATCATTTGGTCCTCTGGGTAGGTTTTCAAATTGAGGCCATCTTTACTACCTGTTAAAAAGAAGCTCAAAATAGGATTACAAAATATATATATATTACTGTACCTATTTAATCCATAAAATAGTATATAAAAATATAAAAATAAAGATTAACATTATTTAAAATTTAAAACACAAAGAAATATGTACACAAAATTGAACAACTAAATGAGTACTTTTATTAATGTTCATATTTATTTGGTAAGGAGTAATTAATAATAGAATAAAATTAAATAATATTTTTATATCTTTTCATTCCCTTCTCCTTATTTGAAATATGCAGAAAGGAATATAATAATAAAAATAGGATTTTATTTTATTAGCTAAATTAGATTCTTAAAAAAACTATAGTTTGGGGTTTAAGTATGGCCAGGGCTGCACATTTTACACACCGGGCCTACAAGAATGAATTATGCTATTCGGTGAATTATATCAGACAAGTTTGAACTAATTTGTTGAAAAATTTAACACAAGAATTTAATTTATTCATTGAATTTTTATAGCAAAATATACATGTCTGTTTAAGGAAAACCAATCTTTTTATTTACAAAAAAGCAAAGTCTTTACATACTTTTTCTCACTTTTTTTTGTCAGTATTTATTTTGTATCTTCCTCAATGCATAATAGTTTAATGCAGTTTGACAATTTGATCTTGAAATAAATATTTAAATACTTACAATCAGGTCTAGAGGGATGAGTTAGTTATTAGAATAGTTACAAAAATGTTACTGTAAGTGTTTAAACTATTAAAACTAAATACTTTGCCAATCTAGTTACCAATTTTCCATAAATTATGTACATTCCATTTACCTTGAAAAGTAGCAGATTTACCTTGATTACCCTATGGCCCTATCTTAATAGCTTCAACAGGTAAGCTTGATACCATTCAGGGTAAATGAAGTGTAAATTGATCTTAATGATGAATATTTGAAAAAACTAACTTTAGATGATTTAACCCTGGAATGGCAAGCCTCCTCTCCTTTGAGTTATGCCTCCAACAGTTGGTAAACAATTAGCTGTCGTGATGCGGGTGATTGTCTTGGACGTTATGTTACAATAGTTGGAAGTAGAAGCCATATTTATGTACCAATAATATAAATGAATTTGCAGGGAACATCAGAAGTAACTGTGTCCATATTGTTAAAAATCGGCTAAATACAAATATTTTCATTTCATTCTTTTTCACTATTAACTGGATAGTTCCAACCATTACAAAAACATTTAAATATACCAACATATAGGTTTAATTGTTTTTATACAGGTTTTTTAAGAACTTGATTCTTTTTGTTTTGTAGTTTGATGAATGTTGATTTTTATGTAATTAAAAAAACACAACTAAAAATTAAACTCAGATTATGTAAAAAGCTTATGAAAGGTTTAAACTGTTATGTTATTTTTTTACAAATCGATAGAAATCCAGCACTATACAATGACAATAGTAATCTAGGGTTAATTTAAGTAAGTTGATAGTAAGTCAATTTTAAATTATTTATATAATTATTTGATTTATTTCATAAAGCATTATTGGAATATTAATTAATAATATATGTACAATAGTTTTTATTAAAACCTAGAGATGCTACGTTTAGTAAAGGCTTATTTATTGTTTAAAATTTAAGTGGTTATTACTAATGTTTAGGGAGGAAAATCTTGTCTAATTATGGATGAAATGACTGATGACTACTCACTCCCTCCACCAGAACTCTTTTTCTCAATTTAATATAACCAGTCGGGCTTCAAACCAGGTACCCTCATAGACTAAAGACAAATGATTAACTACATGATCATTTAAGGTTATTTTTAATACTCTGAGTAAAAAATGAAATTTTGGAATAATTATGTGCTGTTATTGATCTATGCTATTTATTTAAGCTTTTAGTATCTTAGATAACTATTTTATTTTAGTAATTTACATTAGATTTTAGAATTCAGTAATTATAATCTTTAATTAAAGTTTAGTATGCAGCTTAGTTTATTGGAGGCAGCGTTTGGTTATGTTCCGAAAAGCCTTTTTTTTTTTGGCCCAAACTTACGACAGTCTAACTCGTCGCTGGTGTCAAAAGGGCAATCAACTTTTCCATCGCAGCGCAACCTAATGGAAATGCATGGTCCATTCTCGCATCGAAATTCATAGCGTGAGCATGGCTTCCGAGCTTAACAAGGTGTCATGGCAAAAATCACTAGAGGTTATTTGGTACACTTGAATTTTATTAAAATAATCTAGGAAAAATAATAAAACCTAATATTACTAGGACATTAAAAAAAACAAAAATATTGAATGAAATTGAAAGGTATGCAAGGAAATGTAAATATGTTTGCAGTTTTGAGAGAAAAAAAAAACTCTTTGGCCAAATTAAATCAATAAAGTTTTAGTAGATAAGTTACAGTATTTTCTACATGTAATAATTCCAACAGTTATAATATGTTTGTAATGGCTATTGTGGAGTTGGAACAAGACTTTTAATTTTTATTTAATAAATTTCTGTTCAAATTTTGTAGTATCCATAACAATTATTTAAGAACTGTTGATCTTACTAAGTGTAGAAAATTAAACTAAACATAGGTTATTAAGCAGTATTTTACTAACTTGACCAAAGACTTTTGTTTGCTGTAAAAATTGTACAAATAAAACTTTAATTTACATTCCCACACATCCCATACTAAACATAATACAAATAGTTTTTTTTTAAATTATCTTTGCAAACAAAGTGAAGAATATACTTAAAAGATAAATATAACATTTGATCGATATTTTAAAATTATTACTTTGTTTCCTTCATATTTTTAAGTAATGTGATGTTATAAAAGTAAAAAAGACACAAAAATAATAATTTTAAATCAAGTTAATATATAACAGTTTATAAAACCTAAAAATACATCTATTGAAACATAATATTTAAAGAGTATTACTAAAGATTAATAAATGATAAAGCATATACTTATAGTCATGAGATACATAATCTAAAAAGTAACCCAATACAATAATTGTTGCCAATCCAAGCAAACTAACTCACCACAATCATCCTCATCAGAGAAGTCCTGACAATCGTAACGACCGTCGCAGATAGCTGAGCGAGACACACATTGGTTACCCGTGCGACAAGCAGATTGGCCAGCGGGGCACTGAGGGGTCGGTCTAGGTGTGACAGGGGGCTGCGTGGGGCGAGGAGTTGTTTCTATGGAAAGAAAAAGAATCAAGATATTCATGAAGATGTAAAAAGAGTCTAAAAAGCTTTACGTTTAACAGTTACAAAGTGAATTGATAAATAAAGATTCTGCAGTTTTTAAAAGTTTTAAAACTTATTTGACTTGAGCAATATGATATTATAACTTAAGTTTTGGTATAAATATTATTCACAATCAGTTTAAGGTAAGGATAAGTATTTTTGTGTTTTGTCTAAATTTACATAGTTCTTTACAAACACCTTATGAACAGTTGCAATTTTTCAAGTGCCTAGATTTAATTTAGGCAGGAATAAAAAAAATAGATATGTGACCCTTGAATCCTTACAAGCGAGTTTAGATTCTAAAAAAAAGTTTCGCTCAAAATTATAAACTGGAATTTGTTTTATAGAGCTTTAATACTGCTTATTGGTGGTTTAGCTCCAACATAGTTATAGTTATATAACTTAACAACCAGACTCTATATCATTGATTTAACACTTAATTGAATATTATAAATAATATGGTGAATACATTTGAGCAAAAATTGTTAGCAATTAGTTACCATTACTATTTTCTATTCTTCTGTTATATTCTTATTTCCTCTTATGTTCACAATAATTGTTTCCAAGATTTCTAACAATAAGTTCTCCAAATAAATAGTGGTTAATTTTTTATTATATAATTTCAATACACTAAGTTAAAAGTTGATAATGCTTACCACATCCATGTTCATCGCTTCCGTCGTGACAGTCGTAATTGCCGTTACATAAGTTGGACTGAGGCACACACTCGCCTGAACCGCACTGGAACTCGTTGGACTGACAGCCTGGAATGGGCACAAAAGGAGTGTTCCATTCAAATCATGTCAATAGGAACACATATCAAATTACTATCAGAAAGAGTCACACTAGTGGGCTAATTAGGCGGTTTTTACATAAAAATTCCTCTTGATAAACAAAGTGCTGGTAGTTATAATAAAAAGTAAACAAATATTGTTCTTAACTGTCTTTTTATAAATTTTCCACTTCATTTGTGACTCAATTTCAAAACTCAGTTTTAACAAGTTTATAACTTTTATTTATTTTATTTTTAAATGCTTAGCAATATTTTTAAATGAAATAATGTTTTTTTTTCTTTTTTGCATAGTAATCCATGCAATATATATTATAAACTAAATTTTTGTTTTGTCAACATATGTTATTATTATCTTACATTTCTGATGAACATTAAAAATATTCCAAATTAAAAGTTAGCCGAGAGTGTGAATTACTATGTTTATTTATAAATGATTACATTTTAAATATATATCTCATATAATTAAATAACTCTATATGTTCAATGAATAGGGTGAAAAATTCAAAAAATATTTGATTACATTTTTTCTTTTTCTTTATATGCTCTACTTGTATTAAAATTATGAATATTCAACTATAATTTTAATTTTCATATGACCAGATTTAAATGCTTACTAGAACAAATTTACAAGGCTTGAGTTTTCCACAAGAGTGATTTTAAATTCATCCTCAAAATAAATACCGATACCATCCAGCTAACTAAACATTTCCAACCTTTTCATTTTAAAAATGTACATAAACTGTGTTGACAAGTATTACTAAACAAACACAGTTTTATGTATTAAGAAACTAAATTTTGTTTTTTTTAAATAAATGATTTAGTAACAAAAATAGGTAACTAAACTAGCACATGCTTAATTGATAGGAGTCAATGATCTGTTTCAAACAAAGTTATAATTTTTTATCTATTAAAATATAAAAGGTGCCATAGGAATAACTTAATATAGTACCTAGTTTAAGTTAATGAACCCTACTTGATATTATATATGGAAGAAGGAGAGGAAGAAGTAAATGAAACCAACAATGAACAAGTATTTTTAAAATCTTGTATCCAATATCTTTTCAAATCCCCAAAAATCCTCATCGATTTGAGGGTAAAAGGGTCCCATCCCAAATAAAACTCGTACATCTGTAAAACTCATACATCTTAATATTATTTTCTATGTTGTTTTGACATACACGTTTCCCCAGTGCTTTTACAAGTGACAGCTTCATATGCCTAATAACTGTTTACTCTCAATAAACACTGGAAAGCAAGGTTTACAAGCTATGAAACAGCGTCTCAAACATTTGGGATCCTTCCTTCCTTACCTACTTCAACGAGACTCGCTAAAAGGAATAACAAAAAATCTAGAAGTTTGTTACCTAACTTTATATTTTCAGAAACAGCTTCCGTCTGGGAGGAACCAGAATAAGCTTGATTTGACCTATGAATTCTGCATCTAAATCTTAGAAAACATGGAAAGTGTAGTTATGTAACTAGAGAGTTAACTTTCCCAACCAATGTGTGATTCCCCCTTGTTCCTGCCATCTCTTAATTCTTATCTTGTTCACATTAAAACTTAAGTTGGTATATACATTAGGAATGGAACCTCAAATCCTTAAGGATACAAAAAGAAAAAAATCAGATCCGAGATTTTAATACTTGATTTTATTTTCTCAATTTAAATTTGTTTAAGAATTCCAATACTGCTTATTTGTGGTTTATAACCATAGGATGAATTCATCAACTAGACCCCAGACCATTAATTTAACATTTAATTGAATATATGAATGTTATGATGAATGTATTATAGGAAATGAGCTTAACATTTAGATACTATTTGTATTTTATATTATTCCACTATATTTAAATTTCCTTATGTTAATAAATTTTCTCAAGATTCGGATACAAGATTCAAAGGTAAATTGGAGATTCAGATTCGTAAAATAGTAGATATGACCCATTTCTGATAGAATAATTGCTAAAAGTATAAAGCAACCCACCAATAAGCAGTAATAAGAGTTCTAATATAAATTTCAACTAGGATTTATTTTAATATGTAAAAATAATAATTTTGAATCCAATATTTTAGCAAGAATTATATCTTTAATTCTATCAAAACTCCTTCAGGATTGAGTATGAAATCATATTATTTGTTTCTTCCCTTATTTCCTGTACCTTCATCCAAGAATATTATTATTATTTACTTCAAAGAGTGAAAAGAGTTTGTCCTTAAATAGTCATTTACAATAAACCTTATTTCATTTATTCGCATGCCAACTCATGTGTCTTGTGAGTGTTACTTTTGTCAAGTCTAAGATAAAATACATGGACTTTGGTTAAAGCTGGGTACAATACTCTATATATTTTATATATATTTAAATATATAGATAATTCATATATATATCTTTTGAATTCTTCCTATGAGTGTCAGACTTTACTAGCACAGCTATACAGAGTGTCCCAAATAAAATCAACCCCAAGCTCACCATATTTCAAAGTCTGTGTTAGAAATGTGCTCCAACCAGCTGTTATGCATAGTTTCAATATATAAATGTTTACTGGTCAGTGAGTGGAACTATGCATAGCAGACGGTGGTGCACATTTCAAACACAGATTTTGAAATATTATGTGTTTGGGGCCAGTTTTATTTGGGACATCCTGTAGAATATTAGTAAGAAGGATCTTATGAAGGCCCATTTTCCTTCCAAGAATTCTACTTAAGTACTACCGAAGCAATCTTCTCACCAAAATCTCACTATATACAAGTATTTAACACTTTTACACACATAAAGGACAAAAAAAAACTTGTAATGTTTTACACTTAAGTAACTAGAATATTTTATTCTACAGATGTATACGAATTACTGCATTTAAAGTCAACCACAATGCTCTAAGGAAAAAAAAAAAGTAAGATCATGGCACAAAAACCTTTTTTCAGGAATAAAATTAGAGCATAAAAATAAATGGGATACACTTTACAATGTAACAACTACAGTCCAACTATTAAACCAAATCAACAACACACTTAACTAAACAAATATTAACATATAACTTGTATGGGTTGTTTCAATAAAATGGTTACAAATATTTCTAGGTTTTAATAGATTTTAATCACAAATATAATCATGCCCAAATATTTCTATACAATGGTAATGTAAATAAGAATTAAATAAAGTTGCAATTCACTAACACTTGCTTCTTTTGTGAGGAGGTCTATGGCAAAGTACAAATAATTAGTAGACTAATACAATATATAACAAGAAGACAAGACAAGTTGCCTTTTAAAGACTCAAATAGCCATATAATAAAATGTTAGCTGATATAAGTCACAAAAATTTGATGATCTTATTTTGGCCAAAGTTTTGAAATTTTATTTACTTTTCTAAGATCAATTCTCACACAAAATATGAATAAAATATATCATTTAAGATTGAAAAATATAGTTTATCAAACCTTATTCATAAGTTTTTTTAAGAACACCACGTCTTAATACTCGTTCGTGTTATAGCAATGTCTTAACTACAGCAATTTGTAAAGTCGGGATAAGGAAGGTTGAATTGAGAGGACATGTAACTGATAAATCATTTAATAAAGGATCAGCTTCAGTACACCTGACTGGGATTTGAACCTCAATCTCCCTGTTATTGTAAGTCTAGCCTCTTACGAGAGTGACACCTCAGACCATTTGATCATTGAAGTGAGTCTTATTCATAAGTTTATTGAAACCCCTTATTAGATTTTTTTAAATGATATTTAGTCTTTTTATAACAATAAGTTTATAAGGAGCAAGATGAAACTAGAAATCCAGTCTGTGAAATGAAATTTCCAAGAAGAAGGTACTATATGAGTGACAAGAATGGATAAGATGACAAATGAGAAGGTGATAGGAATAGTTAAAGAGGAACCAACGCAAGAACAGGATAGAGAAGGCATGAATAAGGTGGTATGCTCATGTGAGGAGAATGGAGAAGAATATACCAAAGAAGATGTTGGATATTGAAGTGAGGAGCAGGGAGGCAAGAGGAAGACCGCGGGACCTGTGGCTGAAGGGAATGCAAAAGAAGTGTGGAGTAGAGTACTGGGTCATGGTGAAGAGAGGTGGTGGAGACAAAGAAGACGTTGGAGAAGTTTATATTTCAAACAGACCCGGCTGGTCGCCAATAGCTGTTCATGATGACGATGATAAATATTTTCATAAGAGTGCTAGGCGGTATAGAAAATTTGACCAAACCTAAATTTCATTGACATTTTAAGATTTAATCCAAACTAGATGCACATAATGAAGCATTTATTAATGAATATTTACTTCAAATTCTCTATTATTAGTATCTATAATGCAATCAAATGTAAAACAATCTGGAAAATAAAATTCAATATACTACAATACATTACACCACAAACATCATTTGACATTTTCAAGAAAATAAAACAATACACATTACATAAAAAGTAATGTATAAATATAGCCTACTAAAAAGTACTAATAGACACTGTATGGGAATTATTGTGCTGATATTCTTAAAAAAATTTTACTTGATAAAATAAACTTTTGAAATATATCAAATAGGTTCATCAAAAGGACTTTACTTTGCTAATAGTTAATAAATAAATAATAAAGCTATCTGAAAGGTATTAGATGAGTGAATTATGTTTGGAAGTGACTGTACAATATCTATATATTGTTTAAATCCAAAGGGGTATTATTTATTTTAAACATGGTATACCGTGTAGTTTAAATATTGTATTAGTATGCCAAGTCGGAAGATCATTTACAAGTTTTGATGGACAGTAAAAAATGTGACAGACAAATGATCCCAAATCACTCTCCGGAATTGGTTTTGAGAGTGGAGCAATACTCAATCTGATTATCAGCATAAAATATAATTTTCTCTGTAAATTAGACTTGTTTATCAATAAATGTGTCTGTATGGAACTTGTCTTTTCAATTAATGATATTAAAAGTTAATTAAATTAATGATTGTTACAAGAGAAAAGGGTTGATGTGATTAGGTCATGTGATGAGAATGGAGGAGGGTAGAATGCCTAAGAAAGTCTTACAGAACAAAAGAGAAGAGTAGAAGACCTATTGGAAGACCATGGGCAAGAAGGATGGACTAAGCACAGAGGGACATGGAGGCTAGTGATGATGATGGATGGATGGATGGATGGATGGATGACAATAGATAGATGTCCATTTAAAACATAATGAAATACAAGTGTGTTTGTTCTAATTTTGTTGGCATACCCCCCTCAACCCCAACTAACAAACAGAGCGCTCTGGCACTGCTACATTTTGGAGTACACCTTTGATCCCATGTGGCATAATGACCCTGAATAGTCTGTTTCAACCAACAACTAACTTATATAAAACCCAAGTAGCTAAAACAACTTGAACCAGATGTCACATCAAATTGCGGTTTTTCTATAGTCTTTATTAGAAAACAGTGGAATTGAAACTAGTTCAAACTTATTTACAAAATTTTGGCTTCGACAATTAGAAAGCTTCTCCAATAAAAATAGTATAAGCTAAACTATTGAATTTATGTCCAACAATCTCTAATATGAGCAGTTAAGTATATTTCAAACTAATATTCATTAATATTTAATTTGGGATGAATGTGTCTCTCCTATCTAGGATTAATATGAACATTAAGATCAAGGACATGAAGCTAAGGTAGGTTCCTGGAAACACAAAATGTCACAGAACACAACACAACACTGAAATCAAATATAAATATCGATTAATTTGAAGAAGGTTAAGATCAAAATTATGTGAAAAAAATCTTCACATCATTTTGGTGAATATCATGAAGAATGTTTAAAATATCTTGGATGGAGATGATATCAAATATATAGGTGATAAGATATGAGAAAAGATAGTTTGACTAAGATAATTAAAGCAGGAAATGTGGAAGAGAGAAAATTCAAGAGAGACACCAAGACTGGAGTACGGGAATCAGATATAGAATGATGTTGGCAGAAGAAGGTACAAAGATGTAAAAATATATATATATAAAAAATGGCCCTGGATATGCAAAAGTGGAAGGTGCAGTAAACCAATCACAAGATTTATGACCTAGCCCATAAGAAAAATGCTTGATCTGACCCAGAACTGGAATTGGCCAGATCTGGGAATGCCAGATTTGCGCCAGATATGGACTAGTTCTGATGTTTCCACATGGAATGATGATGATGATCTTTAGTATTGATTTAGTGTTTATAACTTTCTATTGACCTGTCATGTATTTCATTAAGTGTACAAACTAAGACTTCCTATTATTTTCCGATATCTTATAATATAATTTTAAGTATTTTGTTACAACAGTCAGAAAGCTTGCTGAACATAAATATTCTTAAGAATATCAGTAGTAAAGATTTATCAGTCTAAACACTGGTAAAACATTCTAGATAAACAAACACAGCTTTATTGAGGAAAGAAATAAGGGCTGGACAAAGAGAGGGTTAATAGAGTTGGTAACACATCTAACCGAAACAATTCTGCTCGTCAGAAAAGTCACGGCAGTCGTAGTAGTTGTCACAGTGCTGCTTGCTGTCGATGCATACACCTTCCCCGCACATGAATTCGGTAGGTAGGCAGTTGCCTGACAAACCTACGTTAGAACATCATTTGGGGGCAACAGTGACATTGTTAATGGGAGACAAATTCATGTTTGTGAGAGAAAAAAAGGTAGGCATGCGTGAGTGCGCAGACAAAAATGCACATCACCCTGTTCCGCACACAGACAGACACACACACACACACACACACACACACACACACATACACATACACAAATATTATTTACACAAAATAAACACTTTTCATAAATTGTATTGAAGAAATAGAAAATAAATAAATATAGTTATAGTACAAACCAAGAGGTACATTGCACCAAATGGGTAGATTTGATAAATTTTGAAATGAGAGTGGAATTGAGAGGTAATACCTACAAGATGTATGTAGGTCCAAAAGTTCACATTAAAGATATAAAATTATGCTCCGTTTTTAGCACGAGATTATAGAGCACTGTTGTCTGCACTTGTGCCTTTTACTCTACTTCATAGAAGATGGGTCCCGATGTTCCCCGAAAATTATTGTTTGTATTTTAAATGTGAGGGTTTGAATGTACATTTAATCTACACTTAACATATTTCATAAAGAGTAACTAAGTTTACCCTAATATCTCAATACCAAATTCTTTTTGATTTACATATTTTTTTCAAACAGTTTAGATAGAAAATTTTCTTTTTAGCACCATATCTTACTAGCTGTTCATACTATTCGCATATGTACTAACAATTGTGTGGAGGAGAGAATCATTCAGGAAAAAAAACAAAACATGATTAGTACAATCAATTGGGATTTAAACCCTGATCTCCATGTCATCGGCAGCTTGGTCTATTGCGGGAGTGATGCCTTAGATTATGTGGCCACCGAAGCATGTGTATGAATAATATAGGAACGAAATTTCATTTTTAATGAGTGGTTTAAAGTCATGTAACTGATGTTTAAAATAGGTTGATTTAGAAATGATAGGAGAATATATCCTGTGTTTCAGAAGGAATAATAAAAGTTTGAACAAGCACGCTTAGTTCGTCATTTCACATTGTCTTGTATTTTAAGACCTACTATTTATAAAAATAATGAATATTCCAGAATTTTCGTTTAATTTTGCAAATTTCCCTGTATTTTCCTGGTGTTTTGACAGTTATTCTTATACGATAAGTCGATACTGTAATCTGCCAAGTTAAAACTACAACTTATCATGATAAACAAAATACTATACATTTTTCTGATCAGTAAGTAAACCTTGCCCTTCTATCCTCTTTTCAATGTTCATATAACTAAACTGTATGATACAAACAATATAATAAAATACAATTAATATAAAATATTAATTTTAACAGAGGTTTTAACTGATCAAGGTAGGAATTAATCAGTCACATCATTTTAATTGTGTTATTATTGAACCAGCAAAAGTACTCGGAGTTGCCCAGGGTAGCCGTGCAATTTATTGTATTGGTTATCCCAGTAAATGCTTTCCTTTGCTTTGAATAAACAGAAAAAAAATATCTTCATTTGAAAATAATATATTTCTCTAATTAAAAAATTAGCCCTATGCTCAAAAACTGAACCAGGGTAGCTCAGTTGTGAAGCATCGGTGCTAGACTGAAAGGGCCCCACGAGTGTGATTATTTACAGCACAAGACCAGTTTGGGAAAATGTATTATGTTTGAACAAGATGCATGATATACAACTATGTAATTCCATGTGTTAGTCCAGAGCTCATACAACTGTTTATTTCTTGGGGATTTATCTGTTTCACATATATTTGCATAAACATGTCCCTTGATAAATCCACTATAGCCAAATTCATCACTATCATAATAATAATAATCATCATCATCACCAACTGTCTCTAGCCCATGGCCATGTCAGTTAAGTAAATTAAATTAAATTATGTAAATTAACAAAATATTTTTTTAATACCGCATTTCACTAGCCATTCAGGTTATACACCTGTGTGCCAATTACGCTAAGGTTGAATTGAAAGGAAGTGTACCCACATTTGTGTGGAGGTAGAGGAGAAAACAATCTATGAAAAACCACTCTCAATATACCAGACCGAGATTTGAAACTCGATTTCTCGGTCATAGGAAGGACTAAATAAAAATAAATGTATAGTTTATTATAATATTTATATTAAAATCATTACAAAAATAATGTTTTTAATGCTGAGTAAATAATTTATGGTACTTTTATGAAAGTTCTTATGATTGACTAAACTTACCAAACATGAAACACAAGTAAAACAAACATATCTGATATTTTAACTGCCTATTAGTTTTTTTTTAAATATATTTTAATATTCTAGTTTTCGTCTTTTGGTTAAGTTTGGAAATCAAGTCGGATAAGAATAACCTTTGATATGGCTCCATCCTTAATATTCTTTAAATAATTATAACTACATTAAACTCATTAATAAAACCTTTACAATTGGTTAACAAAGTATACTTACCACATTTAACTTCATCACTGCCATCCCTACAGTCTCTTCTTCCGTCACATATCCTCCGAGTGTCAATACAGTTACCATCACCGCAAGTGAACATATTGGAAGCACAAGTTCTTGGTTCTGAAATAGAAATGTAATATTTTTTTTTATATTTGAGGATGAATTTAATTCTACATTTTTATTGGAACCAAATATTTAGAATATATAGGTCAAAGTGTGAATCTACATTTGGTTAAGTGGTAAATTGAGGTCAGAGTCTGATAAATGTTTGTTCCAGAGTTAAGGATAAGCTCCTTCAATTAGCTTTTATGTGTATTGTAAAAATATGACCTAGTAGGTGGGATATTGGTGGTTCGGATCTCATCATACTCAATTGGTTCTTGTAAAACAAAGTGTAAGTTAAGTTTCTGGAGACAAAAACGTATAAATGGTTTATTCAGATTAAAATATAGTTAAAAGAGAATTTTACAATATAGCAGTTTAAAAAATCAATACTAACAATATTAATAATAATATTAGGTCCTTCAAAATTAAAGTCTTACTATCCTTATAATCACTATAATTTTTTTTAAATTATTAACTTTGACTCTAAAGACAATGTTTTGTGTAGTGTGTGTGCTCAAATTATTTAAAATATATTTTAGTTTCTCTCTAATTTTTAAATGGAAGGAGAAAAGCAGGTAAATTTGTATTGTTTGGTGTGTCATTATAAATCTGATGTGTTATGTGAACAAAAATCAGTAACTAACATAATATTACTAAACCGTTATCTGGAGCTAATACAAGATATATTATTATTATTATTATTAGCACCGCGTATTACTACCCGTTCGGGTTATACACACTTACGCTAATGTGTAGTGGTGGGGTGATTGTGAGATTAAATGGAGGACCTACAGTTTAACGTGGAATCCGAACCACGGTGGAGTCTTGGCATTCACCACATTCACTTCCCAATGTTAACAGAGTGCATGGACATGTCCTCCGGTTCAAGACTAACATGACTTTGTCAACCACTTAATAAGGAGAAGAATAAAAAATAACCAGATAAGAAACAACCATTCCCCCACTACCCCCTTAACATGATATATTTTATAGCCTGTAGTAATAATATTTATATATTTCTCCTTACTACAATTATAATAAATACTACTGAAACAAGATATAATGGGTAAGAACTTTCTAGCTAACATTTCAGTCTCCCCTTATTCATTGTGTTAGCTTAGCCACTGGAACTTACCACATTGTTCATCTGATCCGTCCCTACAGTCCTGCCTTCCATCACAATACCGACGAGAATCGATACAGGTACCATCACTACAAGTGAACTCACTAGGTGAGCAGGTTTTTGCCGCTGTAAAACAATTTGGTAGATCATTTAAATAAACATTAATGTTATGTAGTAATTAGTAATAAAAATTAAGTCAAAAACTATATAATCAAACAATTTAGTAAAGTTTAGTAAATAGCCGTAAAAACTTTTAAAATGTCATGGTATTAGAAGGTACCATCTCCATGTTAATGTTAGGCAACTTCTTTTAAGCCACACACGCTAAGAATTCATAATTCAGTGTGTTTGGATATGCAAAAATATTTACTGGAGATCTCCAGATATTTTGATGGTTTTGAAGTCAAATTTTGTTATTAAATATTATCAGAAATGCTCGAGTTTTTTTCTTCTTCAAAAACTAGGTCTGTAAAGTCTTAATTGCCAAGCACGGTGCTACTTGTAAAGGAAAATAAAATTGAAAGGTACCAATGATTCAAGATATAAATATGAAAAATACATAGGAAAGCTTCTAAAACATGTTATTAAGTTTTTGGAATAAATACTTTCGGCCAAATAACTATTAAAACGAGAGGGGGATACACTATATTAGGATGTTGGTAGAAAGGAACCTATAGAAAATATAAACATATTTTATTCATGGTCAATATTGATCACATTTTACTATATTTTATTAGTGTTATTTTATAGGTGATATTTTATATATATAAAAAAAGACGGCTAGGTATATGTCACATCATTTGATGTATTAATATGCAAGAGTAGCACTAATAACTTATCTTTTTGTTAAATAAGGTTCTTCCTATGAAATTTATAATGAAGCTCCCTTTGGCTAGCCACTAAGAAAAAACTTATATATTGGAAAATAATGTATTACAAAATTTACTTAAGAGAAGTAGAGCCAGCTACTCTTGGTGCTATCAGCAAGGGGTAAGAATGTATAGTTTAAATCACGCCCTAGTATTTTTATTTCAAATCATTCTTCAAAGTTATCATCATCAACTGTTTCCAGGCTGTAGCCAGATCAGTTAAGTAAAATACCTCAATTTTCCTCTATCATTCTTCCATTCTTCTTCTCTCACTAAAACACTTTCTGTTATATGCTCCTCCTATCTCTTTCTTGGCCTCCCTTGTGGTCTTTCCCCTACATTCTTCATTTTCATAATTTTCTTTAGAAATATTTATTTTTCCATCGTCATTACATTCTCACATCATCTCAGTCTTGCTTCCTCTACAACTCATATACTCCCTGTACCCCTATTCTTTCCCGGAAAACTTCATTCTCAATCTTGTTTCTCCCTGTGACAGTTAAGATGCTCCTCTCAAGCTTCATTCCCATGGCCACCACTTTTCTAGCTTCTCTTACGTTCACTGTCCATGTTTCAGGTGCATAAGTTACAAAGGGTACAAAGTACACCCTGTACAACACTTCTGTAAACTCCATGGGCACTTCTCTTCTCCAAAGCGGGTCTCTTACACACCTATAGAACAAGTCTACCTGCCGTCCTATTCTCATTCAATCTTCTCTACTTCTCTTCTTCATCTATTGCATCAATCATTTTTCCAAGGTATTTTACATTCTGCACTTTTCTCAACTCTACTCCATCCAAACTTATAGCTTTATTAAGCCTTACCCTCTTCTTTGTCATTACCATCACTTCACACTTTGCCATGCTAAATTTCATTCCACACACTTTCACTTCCTCATTACATTCTTATAGTAGTTCCTGTAAGTCCTTTTCCTTCTCTAACATAATTACTAACAAATAAGGATTGTGTTGGATTAAATAGCTAAGCCATTACTTTCATTAATTACGGTCATAGCCGCATCTAAATATCATATTATTTAAAATTTAAAAATGACAACTAGATATGGGAATCAAACCCGAGACCTTTGGGCTGAGTCGTCCATTAAGGTAGAGTCTGTGATGGACATGCATAAATTGTCAGCCATATGAGTGTTAAATTAAGAACACAAGCTATCAGATAACGTGGCCACGGGCTTGGGACGACTCTTGGATAGCTCAGTGGTTAGAGCATTGGCATATTAAACCAAAGATCCTGGATTCTATTCCCATGTCCAGGTGTAATTTTTCAATTTAAAGGTAATAATGCATATCCAAAATACTATGATAGTATAAGCTAAGCTAAAATTGAGTCAAATCAAACAAAAATTGCATATAGGTCATTTCAGAAAATTTATTGTTTAATTGATTTGAGAATTATTCTTAAATAATATGAGAGGAAAAAGTTAAAGAATATATTTAATTGATGTATTTTACAGTTGAACGACATTTATGAATGTTTAGTACTCACGGCATCCAACCTCATCAGACCCATCAGTACAGTCTTTGATGCCATCACAGCGATAAGACTCGGAAATACATGGACCGTCCCCACATTTGAACTCATCTGGTTTGCACGCTGTCAAGACAAACCCAAAATATGGTGATTATCTTGTGAACACATAAATACAAAAATTAAAATTAACTAATTTTTTAATTGCTAAACACAAATGTGAAAGGGTACATGTGTAAAGAAACTAAAACATTAGATAAGTATTATTTGGATCTGCCTATAGGTATGAAATATGAAAACATATACAGTACTATTTTTATAATAATCTCTATAAAATTTAAATTTATAATATAAAATATTATTCATAAGAGCCTACGATTTTCTTGGATTCATTAGTTTTAGTTATCAAAAAAATACATATGTTTAATTTTTATAAACTGGTATCGATGTGAAAAGTAGATCCCGAAACACAAAGTACCTAAAGCCAGTTTAATTAAAGTATCAAGCTACAATGTCAAAGATAAGCTACAAAGTAGTATGTGACAGCTTTAAACATATAATTTGATTGGCTTTATACAATATGAGGGCACAAATGTTTGGGGTGCTTATTATTTATTTATTTGCAATATTTAACATTCTGAACCGATTGATTATATTATCACACAGGAATTTCTATGAGCGAAAGCAAAAGAGCCTACCAATTTTGCCGGGAAAGGTATTTTCACATACCTTCCAAGGTTCACTTACATGCCAAAATTGGCATGGGAACAACAACTTTAATTCCTCTCCGAAGGAAGTTGTGCTATGGATTTTTATTGCTCAAAAAAAGTTTGTTGACCCTGGCCAGGTTTAAACCCACAAAGTGTGCCCATTCAAGCAAAGTATAAATAAATATCAAAGTAATGAATGAAATATAAAATAAAGAATTCTTAAAATACTTAAAAAATGGAATGTTCTAAGCATTCTTGATAAGAGCCAAATTGAAATTCAACAGTTTAGATATTTCAATCCAAAAAAATTATTTGCATACTTAACACAAGCACACGCGATGTTTAGTAAATCAATATATATATTTAATAACACTTACCAACAGCCAAATAAATAAATTGATTTGAAAAATTATTATTTTTTATAAACAAAGGCACACAACTTGAGAGGAAATATTTCTTGAGAGTTTAAATGGGGTTGAGGGTAGGTCGAGGGGATGATAAATTATCAAGGAATTAAATTATCTATTCTCCAATTTTGTACCTTTGACTATAAAAGTTGTAGTTTCAGGATTACAGGTTATTTCACAGAGTAATGATAGTAAATATAAGGAGTCATCTATAAACCAGCGCTGTTGAGAGAGAGAGAGGGGATTAAGGGGGCAGGAGGCGGAATGAGCTATACTATCTACTTGGTGTTAAATAGAGGGGTGGGTGGGTAAAAAAAAAAGTAGGAAAAAAGCGTTACACGGCTTATGGATGACCCCTAACTAGTTTTTCTACAAAGAGAATTTGTTTAGTAATCTAACTACTTGGAAAAATAAAGCTTATCTATTAGTAGTAAAATAAAAATGTGACTCATTCATCCAAACATTAGAAGATTTTTTGAAGGGGAAAACAGTCACCGATGGGTAGATTTCTAACTGAGTTATTATTTTAATAAAAACATTTTATCATAATGTAAATAGAGAACACAGGTATCAAAAACTACTATATAATTTGTTTATATTAAAACAAGGTAGTGTCTAAACCAAATACTTGCCTTAGAAATATTGATTTATCTTATATAATTTAATTTAATTTATCTCTTATTGATTAATTTGATTTAAAAATTACCAAAGTTTGAAATTTGACCTATGGTGACTTGATTTTTTTTTTTTTACATGGGTCAAATGCAGGTAATGAGGTTTATGTATGGTGACTTGATTTTTTTTTTTTACATGGGTCAAATGCAGGTAATGAGGTTTATGCCTGGGAAAGCCCGGCTTGATAAGACTCATTAGTAGAGCCCCCGCTCATACAGTGGGCTAGGGTCCAGAACCCTGCTGTAAGGCAGAGCATATAGCCTTCTTTAACTTTAAAATCCATATACAATCGTAATAACATATTTACACTATCATAATATTATATAAAATGCATGATAGATCATTAAGTCAAATAAAAACAATTTGAAACAATCAAATAAAAACTATCAAACACTCATTTGATAGTTTTCATCATTCGATAATCATTAGTTAAAATCATTCGATAGTGCCCATCATTACTGTAAATAGACTGAATTACTGACATAGAATGATGGCCAAAGCCATTAATTGCACGCTTCACACCCTATAAGAGTGGTACAAGCACCAAACATAGTGAACATGTGTAGAATTGAAAACCACTGTATTAGCGGAAAGCCATAAAATGGAGCCCTACACCCCCTACTTTACTAGTAAACCAAAGAGTTCCCTCCCATTATTAACCATTTGATCAACCGCACGCAAAATAATATAAGGAGTAACTGTTGATGTTTTGGCTTCTTAGGGAACAAAAAATATACTAGTTAAGACTTGGTAACAACCCATGAGCAGCCAATAAAATAGGTGTACCACTGATAAAGGTAAATAAGGGTACTAAGTTTCTACAATTTCAATGACAATATACTATTTTGACAATTAGCTTAAATTAGAGAGTCAAACTTAATCAATAAGTCATATAAACCCGTTTAGCGACAGGGTGACGCTAAGACTTTTTGTACATGAGTGTTGATAATAATGAATTAGATGTTCAAATTTCAATTAGGTGCACTGGGAGATAATTGTAAGTATTTTAAGTTATAATATAGTTTGCCATATTACTTTTCCAGGCATATACTAATGCATTTCCTTAAAATAATACAACTATTCTCATTCTGCGTTTTTAAATTAACGTGAATTTGGTAAAGGAAATTATTTATTATACTCTCTCTTTGGAGTGAACTAAATATTTGTTAAATCTTCCTTTACTGCCTTTATGTAAGCTATGTATATATATCAAGAATAAAGCTAAAAAAAATATATATATATTCTGAATACATTATTACCTACGAAACTTTACTTAAATGTTTGATGATGTAAAATACTCGTACTTAGCAATGAGCCGATTTTTCAAACTTATTTAACTTGGTTGAACCCAATATCATAATCAGAGCAATCGAACAGGGTTGTTGAGAGAATGCGCGAGTATAATGCCCAAACAACCTGATTTAAATGAATATAACAAAACTCTTGTAACAAAAGTTCAATGAACATCGACATATTTCATTCTTTCATGAGGAACACAGTTAAAACTTGAAACATGAACAATCTATTTTATTCTATCTATGTTTGCAATAGAGAACAGGGCTAGATCATTGTTAAAATAACAAGAGAGGATTAACCAAATTATATTGAATGACAGAAGTTTTTAATACACCTAAAGTAAACCTAAACCATTCTTGGAATGAACTAATGTTTTAATGTGTTTAGCTTCTCTATGTGTTTTCTAATGGAAGGTATTTTATGATAAAATCCAGTAATTAAGTAAAATCGGGTTATATTTTTACTGTGTGTTGAAAACATTTGTGATATTTTCTAAATAAATTACACCCCCCCACCCCCCCAAAAAAAACCAAATAAGAGATATCTAACAAATATAATGATTTTAAGCTTTGTGTTGAAATTAAGTGTATGTCAAACAATTAAGAAAATAAAAACTGGGCCATTAGCTCAAATAGGTTAGGGTTATTAGATATGGAAACAAAATGATAGAAAAAAATCCTTATACAAGAACAAATCAATTCTAGTAAAATCACTTTTGTTTTTTATAATCATGGAAAATTGATAAAAAAAGAAAGAAAGAAAGACTAACTATTAAGTGCAAATTTAATGGAGTAAGCCCACATAGCAAAAGAGGATGGATATGGGAAAAATCCAATGCACAAAAGGTGACATCTTTTTTCTTTCTTTCGTTCTTCTGTCTTCTATAGTAAAAATAGTTACATACATATTTACACACAAATTAAATAATGTTTTAGCAATGCCAATATACTACTAAATTTGTGATTAGATACAGGTTTGACTATTTCTACTATATAAGATAGAAGAATACAGAAAGACAGAAAGAAAGATGATATCATTTTTGTGCATTGGATTCTTCCCACTCTAAGTGGGCTTTCTCCAATAAATCTATACTTATGTGTTTGTTTTTCCTTTTTATTTATTTTTATCAATTTTCCATTATTATAAAATTATTAGCCACTGGGCTCTCACATAGTTTAGTATTGTACTATATTTGTAATAAGTACAATAGTATTATCATCACACTCAAAACAAGACAAGCCGATACTACAAGCGACAACACAAACATAGAGTTATGGGTGCAGGCTAAGCTCTGAAATCAAAGAGATACTGCAAAGACTGTTAATCAAAGGTTTAACTTAAGTCTCAAACAATTCATTGACATTATTAGTCTTCTTAAGAAAAATTAAACAATCACTGATGGAATAGAATATACACTAGATCTGTCCTGAAAGGTAACCCTTTTACCTAGATTTACTGTACCATGGGCTTATCTTTTAAAATAATCCATAGAGTAATATGTAAAGGAATGCGATCTTTCAGTACAAACTGAGTACAAACAGAGGGTACAGAGGCATTGTGTCAATTAATTCACAAGAATATTATTATCAAAAGCAATGAGAATACCTACTTAATTCTTTCAATAATAATATCCCAATTATTATGAACAATTACTTTGTTTGGCAAATTTTGTTGAGATTTTGTGTATTAAATTTTATTGAGATAATTTTGGGATAGTATTCAGATGTGGTTAAGTAATTATTTGGCCATGATCATATTTTTATAATGTGAGTTCAATCGAGGGCAAGCCAGGTTCACTAAGAAGGCTTACATTTTTACCAAAATAAAACTGGTAAATTTCTTCCAAATTATACCGTCTGATCACTACTGCAGGAGTGTAATTAAAGTGTGTTTTGTCCGAATAAGTGGTAAGATGTGGTTTAGCCTGCTTCAATACCAGAATGGTCTAAGGCGTTACCTTTATGTTAGACTGGCCTGCTGATAACAGGGGAATTGGGGTTCAAATCCCGGTCAAGTCAGTTATTACTAGAACGCAGTAATACAAAAATATGGTTAGTATTTTCTTTTAAATAAACAGTGAAGTTGCTTATAAGACACAAACAAAACATTTTTAATTGAATAATCAGGTAAACACGAAAAATTATGAATATATTTAAATATTTCAACAAGCTATAGCATCAAGGAATTGTTTGAGCTTAGTAGAATGTGTCCTAATAACATACACCCATTAATATCACTTGGGCAGTTTCTCTCATCGCTTCCATCCCTACACTCGGGATAACCATTGCACCGCTTCGATCCTTCCAAACACGTTCGATCACCACATGTGAACTCGTCTCCCCTGCAAATCTCTGTAATTCCATGCAACAATGTTAGTAAAAAGTTAACATTCCAACTCAAAACATACACCTTTGCATTCAATTTTGTTTATTCAGAGCATATAACAATTTCAATTTATTTTAAAGCTGGGATGTTTAGATTTTTAAGACATTAAGACTGACACCCTTAGTACTTTCACAAGTATGATAGGGCCTGAATAAGAAAAATAGAAAACTATTTAGAGAACCTCATTTACAGTAATTAACTTCTGAGATGTTGGCATATAACACAATAAAAATATATTAATAAATAAATAAGGTAGAAATATATATATATCACTGTAAAGGAAATAAATCAAATAAACAAAATGTATTAGAGGTTTTGTTGCTTTTGAAATAAAAAGGTATTTAGGTAATGATTTGAAATTAAAAAATGCAAAGGTATAATAAATTCAAACTCATCAAAAACAAAACAGGTTAAATAAATGAATAAAAGTTAAATAAAACTTTCAATTCATGCACATAATGTCATTTAAACGTATCAAACAAAAATTGTGTGTGAACATTATGAATGTTTTTGAAAATAATTAAAAACAAAACAGAGTAATGGGTATGAAATAAAGTGCAATATGCATATTATTTATTATTATGTATGTCATTAGATAAATATGATAGAAATGTAGAATATAAAGAACAAATATAATTTTAAGAAAACCCACCAATACATATTTACTAACACTTCAATATTTTGATGATCAATGGCATTTTCTTCAGAAAGTATTGTTGAGTGCACAGGAAATTGGTTACAGGAGTGTCAACCTTGTTGTAGTATGTCACCACTTCTTGTTTAGTGTATTAATTATTTGTTAATGCCTTTTTTTACTTTTATTTGTGCTTCAATTTCTACATATCTTAAATATTTATTTAATAACAATATGAATTAAAAGAGAGAAAGAGAGTAAGAAACATTTCAAATTTAGAATGCAATTTCTTTACTAGTATCATTGATATTTTTAAGCTTATAGGGCCTAGCTAATTGTTAAATATATAAGTACTGCAGTTTAGTTATATAATAATTGTTTACGTATGGTAAATTTGATAAAACAAATATAAGACACGTAAAAGTGAACCTATGATTTGGCCAATGCTAATAACATAGATAATTATTATCATATTTAGGAATACCATCTGAAGATATAATTAATATAACAAATACATATAAATTAAATTAAATGTCTCTAATATTTTTGGGAAATGATGAGATTTACTGGTGCAGCATTAAATTGATATAATTTTAAAATTAAGTTGATTTAAAATAATTTTAATAATCAATGGGATGACCTATATAAAATATTCAAAATATAATGAAAATAATAATTCCAGGCCAGCAAACATTTGTATACAAATACATTCATCTATGAACATCAGACCGATGTTACCCCAGGATATAAATTTGAGCAGTCCTCAAAGTTGAAAAACCTAGACAATTAACTATCACAGTAATTAAAGAAATTAAAATCAAAATAGAACAAAAATATGTAGGTAATGTTTTACTCGTGGAGATATGGAACCTAGAAGAAATCAAATTCATTTAGGAAAATCATATTACATTGAAATATATTAAGTTAGTACAAATATGTAAACATAATGCTTATTTAAATATAATATATCACATGCAGACATTTTCAGGTTTGTATATATAGAATGTATTATTCCAGACTTTAGTCACGATATGCAACTTCCTCAATAAATCAATCTCGAGGGTTAATATTTCAAATACATTACTTTGGTTAGTACTTGAAAGGCATAGCATACACTTTCACAATAATGTTACCCTTGTTTCAGAGAAAAATCCTGTATGTGAACAAGAAATTTAATGTTGTTATTTGAGATATATAAACCTAACTTTTTTTTTTTACAATGCATTTGCGTGCAAGAAGCTAAAATGATAATTTTCACAAATAACATATGTGGTGGGATTATAATTTAGCATGAAAATCATAAAATTTTGTCTTGATCTTCTAGGCACAATACATTTTTATTAATATTTATTACATCATAAGATAAACACAGATAATATTAGATTAAATTAACTGAAGGAACAATGAAGGAAAAGGCAAAGAAGAAGGTAATAAAATGAAAATAAACAATACAAAGAAGTTCAGAGCTTTATTAAAATAAAGAATCTATTAGTATAAAGATGAAGAAAGTAGAAGACATAAATAAATACATTTACAATATTTTCATAATCAGCATCTCAAAGTCTAGATGAATTAAAAGATTTCAATTTAATTAGTCTATGGGTAAAACAGTGTTCACCTCAAGGTTGTTTTAAGAGGGTGTGGCACAAGAAAACTTACCTTGTTTGAATGATGGTCAGAAAATGTGTTTGATGAAATATGTTGTCCTAGGCCCACTCTAATATGCCATGGAATAAAAAGAGCTTGTTCAATGTGCAAAAATGATTATGCATAATGTCTCTTTAGTGTGATAGCCATTTTGTATGTTACACTGCCTTGATTGAAAAATAATGGTTATAGAGTATGTATTGATTAGTAAACCTTAGTGTACAATTTGTACTTTTTTTTTTGAGAGTGTGAGTTTTCAGGTAATAAATTAACAAACAACATTAAATATACTAATGCTACATGAGAATTTCTTAAATAAGAAAAAAGAAAAAAGCCAACCATCTCATAAAGTTTGAAATTATTTAAGTTAAAAAGCTTACCTTTTGTCAAAATATGTCTAAGCTTTGGAAAATAGCATGTTAGAAAAGAAAGGTTAAGGGGCTTTAATGTAATCACAGGCTATGGAGTGTGGAGTTGACGATTAGTGCAGGTAGCGTTTTCAGGTTTTTTCGGCAAGCCTTACCTAACAACACTTGACAAAGCATTACTAGAATTATAAGATTTGTAAGTGTAAATGTTTTATTAATGGGTATACAGAACAGAATCAATGAAACTGTCCATGGAACAAAGAGTAGAGTAGGTCTGCTGCAGATTTAAAGGAATCAGGAATGAATTCTAAATAGCGTAAGTTGCTTTTATGTGTAGGCTTAAACTAGAATATAGATTTTTTTTTGTTCCCCATCTTACTATCTGTTCAAATTAAATGAATTTGCTTTAATTACACTTGAGTAATGGATGAGGAATGTTGAATTTGGAGGAAGTGTACCACATTTGTGTGGAGGTAGAGTGGAAAACCATTTTTGAAAAACCACCTTCAGTACACTCGACCAGGATTCAAACCCTGATCTCCTTATAATGGGCAGTATAATCTTACATGAGAGTGAAACCTTAGATCATATGCACACAAAAGCCGGTATCTAGATAATAAATTAATGGCATTAAGGTTGGATAAATACCAGTAGGCATACTTCTCTTAAGTTTAAATGATTCTTAAGTGGTTTTATTATAGCCTGTATGTTCAAGCTTAGTATCCTAATTGTTAAAAAAAAAAGAATCTGGAATTGGTATGGCTTTGTTTTTTTAGTGCATTTAAAAAATCTCTTGTAACCTACAACTGAAAGCCAATCTAAATGCCTCTTGTACACATACCACAGTCGAGCTCATCTGATCCGTCCCTACAGTCTTTAAACGAATCACAACGTTTGTCTTCTGAGATACAAGTCCCATCCTCACAGCGGAACTGACTGGGGCTGCATATACCTTCACAGGGTGCAAAGCCAACATACAATCAGCACAGACAAACAAGGAAAAGCAACTACTGTAGGTTGAAACAATTACAGTGGGTTTTATCAGGCTGAATTAAACTCTCTAATATACTATATTGCATGCCAAACAACTTAAGCAAGTAAGAATAAATCTTACAACATAAAGCTTAAAGGCAATTTAATTGCATATAATTTCAAAATATGATTTAAAGATTAGATTTATGTACAAACAGTCTTAATAAATAGTATAACCAATCAAAATGAGCGAATACTAATATATTTTGGCATTCATGAGAGATTAGGAGATCTATGACTACTTGAATAGGTATCTCAAATCTTCAAGAATACTTGAGTTTCAAAAACTCAAGATTTGAGAAAAAAAATAATTTTTAAGTGTATTTTCTAGGGACGGGACCCTCACATAACAGAATCCATCAAATCATTAAGCATTTTCAAAACTTAACCTAAATTTTTTAAATTTTCAGATAAATATAAGAACTTTGAACTACTTCCTATATCTTTGTGCCATTTTGGTACGGCTTTATTTAAAAACCAAACAAAATAAACAAGCACATTATGAATGTTCTAATAAACTGTTAACCCCCCTCCCCAACACCACTTTACTCCAAAATTTCCTAAAGCCCTTGGCGAAAAAAAATTGAAGTGGAAAAAAAGGGTGGAAAGGGGAGGCATATTATAACTGTGCCTAGGTGTATAAAACTTTTTAAATCTGCCACTGCTTACAACATGTTTGGGTCGTATGCCTATGTACTAATTTCACTAATGCCCTAACAATGAAGAGAGTTGAAATTATACAGAGTGTGGAAAACCACCCTCAATACAACCAACCGGAATCGAACCCCTATATCCTTGTCTTTGGCAGTCTATAGTCTATTGCGAGAGTGACACCTTGAAGACCATGCGGGTCCCAACATTAATTAAAATCACATCACTAAGCTAACACGTTTTCAACCTAACTTACCACAATCTCTCTCATCCAATCCATCTATACAGTCAAATATTCTGTCACATTTCCTCGATTGGTCCACACATTTACCATCCCCGCAGGTTATCTCATCTGGTCTGCATGTGGTCACTGATGAAAGCAAAACATTTAATAAGCTTGTAAGACAACACATAAGCAAACACACACACTTTATATATATTTAAAATAAGCAAAGTAAAAAAAAAAGCTTGCAGTTACTAGCAAATAATATTTATTTTCTCAATAATGCAAGCAAAACATGAGTACAAAAGAAATATACTACTATGCTGCTGAAAATACCAATATATGTATATATATATATAT
>CABFOV010000424.1:27436-57880 GCA_902141375.1 Timema poppense | reverse complement strand
ATATATATATATATATATATATATATTTTTAACAAATGAAAAAACTAAATACTGTACCGTGCATTTATAGGAAATTCTAATAGATAAAAATGATACAAGATGAAATAAATCCCATAAAAATTCAAATAACTACCAAGAATTTCAAGAATGAACAATAAAGCTCACCACTAAAAAAAATTCCAGTAAGGAAACTGGCCAGTGACTTCACAGGGCTTTCAAGGTTTAAATTTGTTGTTAACTTACTGAATTACTAAATGAATTTGATATTATTTATTAAATTAGTGTTACTTTGAAGTTACAAGTTTAAATTTTTTCTTTTTTTTAAAAAAGGCCTGGCTACCAACGAATCCCAGGACCTCTGGCTTTGAACCTCAATCCTCAGTTGGGCTGTCTGGTTTCATATATTAACAACACACCAAAAGTGGTACTGGAACGCCTAGTAATAGAGCATTTGTGTGCAGAACTATAAGTTCTAGGTTTTATTCTCATCTATAGGTTGTCCTTTTTTCATTTTATCTTATGATTATATTATAAGGATTTATCTTGGTAGTAACATAAGGGAATGACACATTTATCTTAATTTTTTTGTTGCTATTTTCAGAAGTGATGGTTTTCTCATAGTACTAATATATTAAAACATTTAAATACAAATGCATTACCAAGCCAATTTAGTAATATTCCATATACTTTTATGTAACAACCTTGCTTTCACCGGCTAATGCATCACCAGGTGTAGTGTTCACCTGATTATGCCTGATCTGGAAAAAGCACGTTGTTGTTGCCAACAAATTTATGTAGTAACAAAAATAAATATATTTGCTTAGGTTATTTTTATTTCAATATGTATTTTCATTAGGTATGGTCTGGTGTTTAAGGTAATTTTTATTAATTAATAACAATTTTAAGAATATAAAAACTTATAGTAAATTTGTGATAATGATATGAATGTAATGTCATGATAATTAGTTTTTATTATTTAATTAGTAGGTATTTAACCACATAGGAAACAATATGTTACACATTTCAAGCACAATTTATTGAATGTTTGAAAAATTATTTGGCGTATTAAAAATTCCATACAATTTACATATATACATGTAAATAAATAAACATACTGGTATTTATATAAGCAATTATATTCAAATTATTCATGCAAATGTTAAATATGACCAGTCATGTTATTTAAATATGATTTGATTATAAGTATTGGGAAAATTATTTGGACCATCAACCAACCAATGACAAATTAGTATAAGCACACAATTGAGAAAATTAGAATTTAAAACTTTAAAAAAAAATCATACAAGTAATTAAACTTTTTGAAAAATAATTTCAAATTTGAGGCTTACAAAAAAAAAGTGCTAAAACATAAATAAAGTTTAGTACTACAGTATTTTTTTATTTAGGAACAATAATTCTATTTGATTAATTTTTCTATATTTATAACTATTATTTTGGTTATAAAGAATATCATTTATTTAATATTTTACCATCTAAACATTAATCACTCAAACAATTCAGGCTATTGGAATAGAAATCTATAATACATATAACATAATTAATTTAATGACTTAATTTACGCAAATTGCTTAAAAAATTATAATGAAAACCTACAAATTTACATAAATTATTCAAAAAATGTCATTGATTGAAAAGGGGATTTTTAGCGACTTTGTTTCAGCTTAGGAACTTTAAGAGACTTTAGGGGACAAGTATGAGCCCTGCTAAAGCTTTTCATTTAAATAAATTGACCAAAAATGGAAATATTTAGGGCACTTTGAGCTGCAGATATTGTAAGAGCCCTAACCACCTACCTTGAATTACTTTACATAATCTGATAAACAAACGTTATGGAAATAATAAAATTTAAAAAATATGCTTTAGAATTTGTAAAACCGCTATGCAGTCCTATATTTAATTTAAAATAAATATAAATGTTTGTATAACAGTGAAATGAATATGGTGTACTGCAAATAACATGCAGAATATAAAATCTATTGGAACACACCGTTCTTTTTGACTGGGCAATCCTGCTCATCGCTCAAATCTCCGCAGTCGGAGACATTATCGCAGACGTAAGTGTCGCTGATACAAACCCCGTCCCTACACCGGAACTCGCCCGGTTTGCACTGAGTCTTTATGTCTTCTGTACACACACGTCGCACATGACAACATAAACATGCTTGGCTATTTTACAGCAACAATGGAATGCAAAACATAAAAAAAACAAGCGAGTCTACATTTTTTTTGCATCGTGTCTTACTACCTATCTAGGTTATACAAAAATGAGTTATGGATGAAGGAGGTTTAATTTTTTAAGAGAGTGTACCCACATTTGCATGAAGGTAAAGTGGAAAACAATTTTGGGAAAACCCCCCTCAATACACCTGACTGGGATTCGAACCCCAATCTCCCTGTCATCAGTATTCTAGTCTAACACGAGAGTGACACCTTAGTCCATGCAGTCACCAAATCATGTCTGAAAAAAGAATGTAAAGGGGGGACATTTAAAATATATTTTGGTTGATGACTGGCCAAGTGTGTGGCGGATGAGTGTATATAAATATGGGTATTATTATGTTTAATATGAAATGCTAGTGACAAAAGTTTTTGCTCTTAGAATAAGGTAGTAATCATAGTTATCTGAAATAAAGATGAATTGGTTATTTTTACACAAATAACATAAGTGGGTTATTAAGATCAATAATATTTTTGTAGCCCCTCATGTCATAATAAAACGTTCAATTTAGTTGCTCGGTCTGCATTTATTACTATTACTTTTAGAGGTCTAAGCCAGCAATTCTTAACTGCGAAAGGTTTTTTGGGGGTCCTAAAAAACATAATTTAAAATGTTATTTCGTTATTAGTGAGGTCAGTTATCTTAAGTTCTACGTTTTGGGAGAAAAAATACGATAATCTTAAGCATGTAAGTAAAGTAGACTCTCGATTTTCCAAGGTAATGGGGGGATGGGAAGCATGGATAATAGAAATTATGGATATTCCAAATATTCCCATTTATTTACCATCACCATTCAAAATTTGCTGCCCTTTGGTTCTACTTATTTATGAGAAAAGGGCTTTTCCACACTGGTAAATATTAAAACAAAGCAGTGAAATTGACTCCGAATAAGATTTATGGATGTGAATAGCATTTAGTAATACAATTCAAACAATAATAGACCAATTAGTATAAAGTGTTCAATAGCAGAGGTCCCCATTAAGGTAAGTTTATTTCTGTTTTTTATTTGTTTGTTATTATAATCAGTAAATAAATTCACTATTTTAGAACACTTCTTAATGATTAATATGTTGGTAAAAACTAGGAGGCCACAAAAATATTTTAGGATATTTAGGAGGTCGCTAGCAGTAAATAGTTAAGAACCACTGGATTAAACAACAAGATAAAAAAATACTTTAGACATACATTTCCATTGAGCAAAAATCAGTTTGTGCTATTTTTTTGTCTTAGACTGAAGCAACAGTAGTTTTTCAAATGTATTTTTTTGAAAATAATAAATAAAATAAAGATACTGGCCTAGGACCTTAAAATTCTTGGTGTAGCAGAATTACTCAGCCATCTTAACTCTATATCAGCCATCTTAACTTTATGTTGCTTGAGATAACTATGAATACTGCCCTTGAAACTGCTCAACTTATCAAATTTATTAAAAAAAACTAATAATTGCCTATTGACTTGTAAAGTTACTAAAACAGTGTGAAAATACTCTACATTAATATAAGGTAAGTAACAGGGAAAGAAGTCAACTTGAAAGGATGGTTAGAGTGGAACTGGCTTTTGTGGCCACATGATATAAGAAGCTACTCTCACAATAGACTAGACTTCTTATGATCAGGCGATCAAGGTTCAAAGCTCGGTCAAGTGTACAGAGTTTTTTTTTACAAAATAGCTTTCCACTCTCCCTCCTCGTAAATGTGGGTACAATTCATAAAACCCTCAGTGTAATTAGCACATAAGCGTATAACATGATCAGGTTGTAAGATGCGGTGCTAAAAAAAAGTTAGGCTGGACTTTTGATAGAAACAAATGAGCTTCTCTATTTATTTCTTCAAACACACACTGTTCACATATTCTGATCACACTAATGTGTAACTCTGAATGTGTTCAAAATATGAAAGTGTGACGAGAGAAGAAAGTTTTTTTTTATCAAGGTCCGACCCTAATATCATATAAGGTTGGATTCCTTCCCTAGCATAAACAACATTTCGCAGTGGTTTCATACATTTCTAAGTAACAAATTAAAATGACTTTTAACAGTTGTAATCTAATTAGGATGATTAATTAATTGATTATGTTACTTTTATCAAGGAATGTGCACAGAAAATAATTTATTTTAATAAATGTAAGTAATAAGTTAGAATATTAAAAATATAAAAAAGATAGAATCAAATTATATCAAATTTTTATTTTCTATGGCTAGGTAAACTGCTTAGTTAGATTACCTAGTTTAAGAGGCCTATATATTTTTTTAATTGTCATATGATATGAATGTAATGTCATGAACATTTATTTTATTATTTAATTAGTAGGTATTTAACCACACAAAAAGCAATATGTTACACATTTTAAGCACAATTTATTGAATGTTTGAAAATTCCGAATGTTACTATTAAAACGTGACAAATTTGTCACTTTCAAATCAATTACCTATTAAATAATTTTACAACTAGTCCTCTGAGAAAAATATAAAACAAATTAGTGTATAATTTAATCAAAAGTATATATTATTTCAAATTGTAAAATAGAAGTAATAAATATCTATCTTTAAAAAAATAAATATATTATATTAAAATATATTATTATCTTCCTTAAGAATAAAATAAGAATAATAATTCAATTTGTTTAAAGTAAAATAAATATCAAATAAATCAAATGACGTCTGACTTAAAAATATTTTGAATTATACCCAAGGATAAGTAAAGAAAGAGAGAAAGTGGGATAATATGAAAACATTCCTAGCTTGGATTTTCTTTAAAGGACCTTAAAAAGTATTAAAACCTAAATATTTACAAATATGTTGGAAAAGAATTTTAAATGTGCCACAAAATTATATGGTAGGTACTACATAATATTTCTTCTGTGCAGTACATTCAATGAGGTGAGTTGACATATTAATTAAACTGAAAAGTTAATAATAAATAACAAAAAAGTGACACATGAATATATTATATAAATGTTGATAATAAACAAAATTTTATAGTATTCCTTGAATATTTCTTAATAAATTATGTTTTACAATAGCGAATGTTTTACTTAATAAAAGTGTGTCTTGCAGACCATTTAAATAATAAAATTAATTAATCAAAGTTATTGGATGTATGATTTTATATGACAACAATTTTTATATTCTTTGAATGCAGTGAAAAGAATTTCCTAAAATGAGTGTAGTGAAAGCTTGTGCAATTGCCTTTTCTAATTTTATATAGCTCAAAAGTTAATTATGTAATTATATAATCAAGAATAGCTTTGCACATATTAAAATAATACAGTAAATGTGTAAAAAAAAATATTTATTATAGAAACAATTAAAACCAATTTATGTCTTACCAAGAATTTTTTCAATCATTTCAGAGTTAATAGTCAAATTGGTAATCATTTTTCTTCTCTTATAAAGTTAAAGCAATTGTGTGATAGAATTTGGTCATCAGCCAATCCAAGCTAGGCAAGCATAAAATTCCTCCTTTAATCTTGTCAACAATAAACCAAAGATATTCAATATGTTTGATAAAGCTAAAGTTTAAAACATAACAAAAGATCACGAAAAAATAAGAAAAGCAACAGAGAAAAAAAAAAGCGTACCACACTCAGCCTCATCAGCGCCGTTGGGACAGTCGATTGTACCGTCACAGCGCCGTGACATAGGTACACACGAACCATCCAGACATGTAAAATCTGAACCAGGACAGGGTGCTACTATCTCCCCTGCATAACATTCATTACTCATATTTACACAAAAAACTCTCACACAGGGTCATATTTAAGTACGTGCAGACCAGGACAGTTGGTTTGGTGGAAAATGTTGGCCCGGTAAAAAAAAAAAAATATGTCAAACCCAATTCCTCAATGAGTACTGACATGAAAATAATCAAAAACAAATTCTATTAACATGATTTCAACCTAAATTCTTAGCAATAGCTTGATTTACACATCAGAAACATGGATAATGAAGGAGAAGGATATAAGCAGAATTCAAACATGTGAAATAAAATGTCTGGTAAGTACTTAGAGTAACCAGAATGGATAAGCTGCGAAATGAGTGGGTGAGAGAGATAGTTAAGGAGCAAACAGTGCAGGACAGGATAGATAAAACACGCCTAAGGTGGCACAGTCATGTGAGGAGAATGGAGGAGGAGAGGATATCAATCATTGGATATTGAAGTGGGGGGAAGGAGGTCAAGAGGAAGACTGAAGCGCATATGGCTTAAGGGAAAGCATAGAAGTGTGGAGGAGAGGACTGGATCATGATGGAGGAGGAGAAATGGTGAGGAGAAGGTCATGTTTCAAACAAACCCAGCCAGTGGCTGGAAAATGTTTAGGATAATGGTAGTGATAAATTCTTTGCTCTCAAATCCTAGTTCTGTAATTCTAATGAAATGGAAAATTTAGAATATGGTAAATTCTCATTGTTACCATTTTGTTGTTGTTGTTGTTGTCTTTTCAGTTTTGTGCCGGAAAGTTGTAAATGTACTTAACGTTATCTTTTTGTTCTATTGATCTTGTACAAATAAAACATCACAGTAATGGATGTAAAGTAAAGGATGCGTGGAAAAATATATACATTCTAAACTTTAAGGAGTTGGAATCATGAATCGTTAAAATTTAATAAATGAATTTCAACAATTAAAAAAAAATATATATATAATCCAAACAAAATGATTGGACATGTTATTTCTGGGCCATGTGTAAATATGACTTAATCAACTTTTCATTAATCTAGAGACAAGAAAAAATGTCACACGGTGAGTGTGTGTATAGCATACATTTTAGATGAAAGGGTCAGCTAAATGACTTTGCCTCAGGTTGTGGGTACCTTAAATAAGTCCCTGTACTCACATACACAGACAAATAGACACACTAGGACTGGGACATGTAAGCACATATTATACATGCGAGGTTGTGTTGTGTATGTGTATAAACATATAGAACAGTATGTTCGAAAAATAAAAATAAAACAAGTACAAACTTATTGGCAAAGTTTAATGGAAAGTTAATAATTTTATTAGACACTTAATGTGGATTCATGTTTTAACCGCTTAAAATAAACTAATCAATGGAATGTGAGCTAGAAATCATAATGTTTCTGATAATAAAAATTCAAGTTGATAATTTGACATATTAATGAAACTTATTTTAACATAAATTATATTCAGATGCATCAAATCTTTAGTTTCTTTTTTTATCGATTCGTCTTGAATTTTGAATCTGAGTCTTCGAAAACATTCCATGTGCTCCTTCCACATTAACATTATATGTAGGTAAATAGTTATTTTTACAATTTTGATATTACCCACATTAGGCGCAACTGGTACCGTAGGTTCTAAGTTTCAAAAATAAAATAACCCATTCTTCAATACAACTTTTTGAGGCAAGATACTACCTATAAGTGAATATAATACTAAAAGAAAGTATATAAAAGCTCTGAAAAAATTCACAAATTCCAATTATTTAAAAAAATCTCAAATATGGAAAATTTTAAATCCTTAGAATTTTTTCCAGAACAAAACAATATTATATCAACAATAGAAATGTGATAACTTGCTCTTAGTGTCTCGTAAATTTTAAGGTTTTACTTTCATACAGTTCCCCCCATTAAAGAGTGTGTGGAAATATTAAAGTGTGAATAAACACACATACACTATTACACGATTAACATATGTACATAACTATACAAACACAATGACTGGATGGTTAATATAAGAACAAAACAAGTATCACGATAAACCAAGTCAAAATGAAATGGCAAATTTAAATGTTGTAGTAATAGTGTAAGGCGTTTTACTGCATATTTGGGCTAGATGAAACGTACACTAACCAATTTAAGAAATCTAATGAATACAAATTTTGACATAATTTACTATTACACATCGAACATTTGGAGAGAGAATACAAAATCACTAATGACATGACATAAACCTTGTCCTACCATCCAGTATTCAAGATTGGACCTTTAAATTCAGAATTAAAGCATTCTAATTTTGAGATAACCGCACCAGTGTTGTAGAAAAAATATCGTTAACTATATAAATACACAACATATAACTGGTTTTGTAGCCGTTGATTAAGCCAAACATGTTAAAATATAATATGAAAAGTTTAATTTCGTTTTGACCAAGTGGTTTTTCGCTCTACTCACAAAAGAGTGGACTCAAGTCGAATGGGAGACAGTTTAAAAAGCAAATTAAGCAAATTATGAGACTGTGCTTAAAAATAATTTAGCCATCAGCCATAGAACAAATTACTTGGCGTTTAAATATATTAAAGCAGATCCTAAAGATTACCATTATTCAATTACCATACATAAAGCCCAACATAGACAAATCAGCTGTAGATTTTATTCTATCAGAACAAAACAATAAGACATTTCTTGTATTACAACTAGTTTGCAATTAAAATATGAAAAACTAAGTTAATTCTTGAAGCAGATAGAAATGCAGTTTAGTATTGATTAGCATCTACATGCATTAGCAATCATGTATTAGCAAGATAATAAGATGTATTCACAGAGCAATTAAAAGGAAATATTTTCAAGTATTGCTTGTTTCAAAAAAAAAAAAGATTCTGTCAATGGCATCACTAGGGTGATGGGTGTTTGTTCTGGTACGAGAAGAAGACCATGGGGGTGGCACCATGAGTTACCGCAGCGGGTAACACAAACCCTAGTTAAGCCACTACTCATTGTCAACCATGTGCTATATTGATTAATCATTCCACACAACGACAATGTTCTTCAGACACTCTTAATCCATCTCTTCATCTTCTAGTGATGTGATGACAAGATACTTGACATTCATTTATTTTTGATACATCATGCTCACTCCTTGTTATTCTAACAGTGCATCAAATGTCGTTTATTAATAGAACAAATCTAAGAGTAAAGGCTATGGAGTTTTATTTTAATAAGATGTTAAACTTAAGGGCGAAAAGGGAAGTGGTGGATTAGATTTTGTGTAATGGGGAACAGATTTACACTCAAATCTGAATAATAATTAATCCGTCCCATACGTACACACCACATTAAGATATTAAATCTTCTATCCATCAAAATTATAACCCAAATATTTTAAAATGTTATTAAATCTTAGGTCATGCTCAGGTATCAAACTCTGGACTATATTAAGAGCCCATTTCACCCCTCTGATAACACTAAGTTTAGCTAAGTAGTACAGCTCAAAACAGATGTCACATTGTAGTGTAGATTTCTGTGGCCATAAAAAAAAGTGAGACCAGGGAAAGTGTTTCATAATATTTAAAAAATGTTTAAAACCAATAATTTAAATAAAAAATTTAAATGGTAACTAAAAATTTTGTAATTCACAAATGAAAAATTAATAAAGCCACACTTCAATATTTTTCTGATTCAAGTGTAATCTTGTACCTAATTTCCCATCCAAATGGCTACGAGATGGGCTCTTTAGAGAGGTAGGATTCAATTTCTGAAGAAATTGATTTAATTCCTACATGGGTTTGTTGGTGATACATTAATGTTTCCATAATTAACTAGTTAAAAAGCCCCAGGAAATTGTTTTAAGTTATTTTAGTATTCAAGTGAGTTAGTTCCAAAACTTGTTGAAAAGATATAAGATGACAAGATTAGGGGGTGAAAAAGTGATAAGTAAGTAAATGCTTTATTTAATTTATATTAATGACCACCATAATGCTGATACAAGGGATTAACTTGAAAATACAGTCCAAGCCAATGAAGGAAAAGCATACTTATAAATCAGACACCATCTTGAAAAAGGATCTACAGTAAAGTCAACAATTTACAATTTGAATTCATACTATTAACTACATCTAATCACAGACAATAATCATATCACCTCAAGACTTTATACTCAATTTATACATTTAAAATAAGAAAACTTGATTCCATACCGGAAGTGCAGTTTAAAAATGATGCAATGCTGTGTTTTTACTCCCTTAAAATATTGTCATATTAATCATCCCCTTTTAAGATTTCTTTTTTAATTCAGACTAGTCAAGCTTGTACTGACTAACTAAGCCATTTAATATAATAAAATAAAATTATATGAGTGAGAGCTTAAAGAAGATACATTAAACTTCTAATTTAGGATCTTTCTCAATCCAACGTTAAGCAAAATCATAACACCTCGATTCCACTATTAAGAGGTGCAAATTTTTCCAAATCTACCCTTTGTTTAACCGTACGGCAGGAAAATCATCTTTAAAAAAAATAATAAAGATGTAGGAACAGATCCAAATATTATAGTAATATTCATTTCATTGGAATTAACTTTATTGTGGATGATTGATGTTAAAGTGTATACTGTGAGGGCAATAGTAGAAAATTAGAATGCTAAACTTAAGGGTGCAGGATCAATTACCAATTACCATGTCTGGGGTTTATTTTTAATTTTAAAAATAGATTTAAGTTAAACAAATAATTCCTGTAACATGAAGGCATCAAGTGAAAGTATCCTTCCTCAACTTGGCTGAGCTTATTAAAGCCCTCACTAATGCATCGCATCATTTCTAAAACCATTCCTAACTACTGCAAGTTATATTTTGTTAACTATGGTTTATAGAAAGAAAACTACCTGGGCATCCCAACTCATCTGAGAGATCTTTGCAGTCTTGTATCCCATCACAACGCTTATTTTGGCATATGCATGTCCAGCTGTCCTTGCAAGGCCATTCCCATGGCAGGCAAATTAGTTCCACCATTCCTGCTAAGTTCACTTAACATGCTAGGTATGCAATTTACAATTCAGGCAGCCATGCAATAGTAATAATAATAAATAACAATCAAATTTGAGTAATAAAAGCTAAAAAAAAAGTTAGTTACAAACAATCTCAACTTTTAAAATCAAAATTATATTTAGTCATATTTGTTTTATATAACAGGTCTCTTAAAAGAACCACTCGCAAAATGAATTTAAAAAAAAGTGAAACGGTTTTAAATTAAAATCTATTACTGCAAACATTTTAAAATACTAGTATAACTAAATCCAAAATGTATAATTTTAGTCAAATTACATAACTAGTTGTGAAAATTTATTGAGTAAAATTTAATTAAAAATAAATTGATAGTATAAATTTAATTATACTCTAATAATTAAAATTTGTTTCAAAAAATGATAATTGTCTTGTACACTTCTAAGAAAATATGATAGGATACTGGTTAAGGAGACCAGGTATTACAATTTATTAGAGGTACTGAATATCCAATGTATAATAAAGTTTATGATAATAAATTATTTGGGCCTAATTTTTTCCCCATAAAGTTCCCCCTTTTTTTGAATTCAATTTAATTTGATAGTTATTAAATAAATCTGACTTAATTCTTTTGTTTAATTGACAGCATTTATTGATTCATAGAATGTCATCAAAACTGAGCTTAATTGTACCGTATTGCATTGTATTTTACAATGTTGTAAGCCAACACGTATTCAACTAATACAAAAAACTATATACTGAATATTAAAAATCAACAATATAATTTATAAAATAAACTAAAAAGTGTAAATAAAATATAATTCTAGGTCTCAAGTAACAATGTTTTTATATTAAAAACGTTTAAAAACTCAATAGTCAAAGGTAAGCTAGGAGATCTATTCCATTAAATCTGCAGACATATTAGAACCAATACAATACAATCAAGGAATCAACAAAGGTTTATGAACCAAGTTGAATTTTTGACTTAGTGCAACGTGTATATTAGATGGAAACAGTTATCCTGGGTAACCCATGCAATTAATTGCATGGTTACTCCTGGCAACACTTTCCAACAGACAAGCTGAACAAAATATTAGTTTTATTTCTTCTAACCCAGTTTTAAGTTAGTAAAAATAATCTAATCAAAATTTTAAAATACCGACTTTGAAGTACACATTTTTGTGCTCAAGGGCTACTGATTTTTAAATTTCAGACCTCTGTATGCAATATCTATATATTGCAACATTTACACCAACTCTTCATTTTATTTAATATTGATTAGTTATATAGTACAAGTGAAGTTAGAATGGGTCAGCTTGTAGGGAGTGTGAGGGGGGTTAGGAAAGTGAATTGTCTTGAGATTATTATCATTTTGTTAACAGACAACACTTGTCTAACTTTGCAAGAAGGGGTGATTTTGAGCACAACAAACATTTCAAAATTACTTAAGTACATCTTCAGGTATTACAAAATGGTTCTTTTTGAAACCTCAAAAATCTTTAGTAAAATTATTCTTTGAAGCAGCTCTGGTTATTTTTTTAAGTGTTTAGCTACTATTTGAGCATTGTTAGCATAGGTTATTTTCACATTTAATAAAAGCAACTTATTTATTTAATTATTAGTCAGTATAGCTAAAGTTGATTAATTAAGAAAAAGGTTGATGTAACTGTTATTAATTAGTTTAGTATTGTTCTACAAAGCCCATCAACCGAATGTATAAATGTGTACTTATGCAAAAATAATTGTAAGCGAGTTCAAACAATAGGCCTACACTATACAAACAAAATGTTAGAGATTTTGACCATTTAGGTTAACAATAGCTAATTAAATATTGTCTAGTATTTCTATTCTAAAGATTTTTGGAATCAAAATTTAGTTTTAGATAGTAAGGTAGCTTTTGAGTACTAGCCAATTAAATAGTAATGTAATATGTTTGTAGTTATATAAATAGACTTTAAAAAAACAACTGCATACAGTGATCAAATAAATCAATAATTTGTACATTGGCCAATTACCAATGAATGACCTGATCTAAACTTGGAATGTACATTAATGGAGACAATTTAAAAATACATTTACTTGGTGATGGAGGGGGTGGGAAAGAAAAAGAAAGATAAAAATTGAAATGCAAGGAATTGTTAAGAAAAAAATTATCTTAAATTCATGCTATTTGAACATTATAAGCAAATATTTATAATTAGTTCATAAATCATCATGCATCTGATGAAAGATTAATTTGTTTGTAAGCAAATATTAGAAAAGCAAGAAAAGTAATTGTAAAATAATTGTAATGAAATAAAAATTGATTTCTGCATGAAAATTTGCTTTAAGTTTCTAAATATTGGTCTAGATTTTATAAGGTCAAATAACTTTGTTGCTTAAAATTTAAATTAGAATATCATGCAAAAATATATTCATACAAAATAATGCGCACATAAAATTGTTATAAAAATGTATTTACATTGGCCAAATCTGTTAAAAGCTTAAAAAAAATCATTTGTTTACCATGTCTTTAGGTTTGATTGACACCAGTATGAATAAGATGTCTATTTTTTAAATATGTACTTTATTTTTACCGCCAAAGTAATAAAATACCAATACCGTTAAATTTTATCTTAATGTCAGTTCAAGGTTAGTAGTGCAATGAAGAGATGTATGTGTGTGATTGTGACCTTGTGAAGAAACTTATGAGCATTGTAAGTCATACCACAGTCATCCTCATCGCTGGCATCTCCGCAGTCCTGGTTCCCATCACACTTACGAGCCAAGTCCACACATCGCCCATCCCTGCATCGGAACTGGGACAGGGTGCAGTTCGCTGAAAGTGAAAAAAACTATAAGCCATCATATAAAGTGGTTTGTTGGAGGTTAGTTAAATCGGACTTTGATGGAAAACAAATATACTTCTTTCTTTAATTTATTCACATACACAGTGATTGTGAAAATGATCATAATATAGCAGTTTTGAACGTTGTGCTTTATGGGTGTGAAACATGGACCATTGGTAGTACAGAAAGTAACATTTTTTAAGCATTTGAAATTTGGTGCTACAAAAGAATGTTGAAAATATCATGGATGGAGGAAGATGATATCGAATAGAGAAGTCCTTACAAAAGCAAATGAAACAAGATAACTTTTGAAAGATATAAAACAGAGAAGAGTTGGTATGATAGGCCATATATTGAAATATGATAGTTTGACAAAGATAATTTTTTTATCACCATGTCTTCCTACCAACCTAACATAGTCCGACTATGGTATCAAGGTAAAAAGGAACTAACTAACATGACCTGGGTAAGAATGAGTTTGTATTTCCAGGAAACAATAGTTTGGTAGGGCTCTGCGAGTATACCATTCGTATTTTCAAGCAGAGCCTGAAATAAATATTATTATTATTATTATTATTATTATTATTAGCACCGCGTCTTACTACCCGTTCGGGTTATACGCACTTACGCTAATGTGAAATGGTTGGGTGATTGTGAGATGAAATGGAGGACCTACAGTTTAATGTGGAATCCGAACCACGGTGGAGGCCTGGCATTCCTCACATTCGCAAGATGTCTTGTCAGAGGTGAAGGAAGGGTTTGGTAATCAGATAAATCTTTGCCGGGACCGAGGATTGAACCCCGGCCTCCAGCACAGAAGTCCGACACCTTACCCCTAGACCGCCAGGTCACCCTGAAATAAATAGCTGACTAAACTTGTTGGTGAGCAGTGGAGGGTATAAATAGTTGGTAAAGAAGAAATAGGAAAGGTTTCTATCTATCTGTAGGGCTTTTAGAACACATGCTCTGGGCAAGACCGTATCAAGTAAAGCTTAGGACAAAAGTCTACATATCTTAACAATCATTAATGATCTCAACTTCTCTTTTTGGTAGGAGCTCAGTAGCAAGCCAAAGACTTAGTCTAAACAGGTGTTGGATAAAGCATGCAGAATACAAGTGGTTCAAAGTTTTATTTAGCAACACGTCTTACTACTCGTTTGGGTTATACGCTTAAGTACTAATTATGCTAATGGGTTAGGAATTGTGAAGGTTGAGTTTATAGGAGGTGAACCTGCATTTGCGTGAAGGGAGAGTGGAAAACCATTTAGGAACCTCCCCGCCCTTCCCCCAGTTCACCCGACCGAGATTCGAATCTCGATTTCCTCGTCCTCTGCAGTCAAGCTCCACATGACTAGCGCGTTAGCTAAATATGCCACCGAGGAGGATGGTGGTTCAAAGTTAATGATGAGGACAAAATTACAAGTTATAATGACCACACTAGGGTTAAGCGCCTGTCAAGACACATCAATAAGAAAAAAAAAACAAGAAAAAAAACTCACAGCATCCTCTTTCATCCTCTCCTGTGAGACACTCATTTATATTGTTACACCTCTGATTTATGTTTAGACAGAGACCGTCATTACAGCGGAACTGGTCTGCAGCGCACGCAGGTTGTCGACCTGGACAGAGAAGTAAAGATTAATACACTGAAAAACACTTATTTTATATTTATAATATCAGTTGTATTTTAATAGTAACCCTACAAGCCCCTCGAAAAAAAAAAAAAATTATAAATAAGTAAAACTTTATATGAACATAATTAATGCCACTGTTAATAAATCGACATTACATAGTTTAGTTCAACAACAGCGGCCAAAATAATTAGCTAATACTTAAACAGAAACACATATATCTAAACTAGTTAACCATACCAAATGTTAACAAATAATATGTAGGACACTAAACATGAATACAATATTTAAGTTTCAAAATTATGGTTGCATGTAAAAAGTGTATGTAGTTATTAATTTGATCTTCATATTTATTATCTAATGAGATAGAATATAGAATTCACAAAAAAACTACTACAAATTACCATACTAAACAAACATTAACCAAAACAAGTGAAATTAAACTTACCACAAATATCCTCAGCTTCGTCGGACCCATCAGGGCAGTCATATGTTCGATCACAACGAAGAGCGCTATTGATACATGTTCTATCTCTGCATTGAAACTCATTAGACGCACAGGTATCTGTAATATTGTTTTCATGGTCCTATTCAAAAACTATTCATACATATCTTGTGGGTTGATTAAATAATTCAATCTCAACTTTTCAAATCTTCACAGAACATGCGTAAGAGAATATTATTGTATGGTACACAAATATGTTATGAGAAGACAAGTTTTAAGATTCTCAGGGAAAAGTCCTACCACCATCAAATAGAAAAGAGAAGAAAGGTGTTAATAAAAAACATCTAAAACGTAAATTTAACTCTTTTTTTTTTAGCTTTGCCTTAAATTAGCTTGGCTTCTAATGATTCAGGCACTTTAAAGTTGAAGCTTTTAAATCTTTACCACATAAATTCAGTAGTCAATTAAAATATTGACTCAACATTTTATGATTTTAATAGGAAATCTATATGTAAAACTTGCAAAAAGAATAGCCGATGTACTAAAAAATTAAGGGTTTGTTGGACCTGCTTGGAATATGTATGTACAAACTTAATTATTTGATTCAATATTAATCATTATATACAGTAATTAAGGTGTTATAGGTTGTGTTATTACCATTTTATAGGATGGTTAAGTAGGCATCGCTAAAATATTGTTCGGTTTCTACAAAATGTTCATTTTGAAAATATAAAATCAAAATATAATCGTATTGAAAAAAAAAAGTTGAAGCAGATTGAGTCACGTTTTACGCCAACATGGCGAGATGACAGGGTGAGTAGAACTTGTTTAAATTATTGTCACTGTGAAGTGTTATTGCCACTTATTAGAGCATGCATTGACGGGCACAAAGTGGGCAATAACATGTCACAGGTAAAAAATAAAAAGCTCAAGGTACAAGGTAACAAGCTCTATGCGACCTGAAAACAATCTACTTCACTCCAAGACACACTTGTTTGCAAGGTACCTACTCAAGTTTTAAAATACTATATATTTTATTATAAAGGAATGTGTAAAGGTACATAAAAAATATTTTCAAAGTGTTTCTCGCAAGGGATTTGAAAATGTTAGCACAAAGGTAAATATTAAAAAAGTATACCCTTGTGGTTGGTTTCAGTTGTTCCCCCCCATAAATACTTTGAATTTTTTTTTTTCTGTGATTAAAGATGAGAATAAATTAAAGTTTAAAACCTCACAGTTCCATATAGTTAAAATGATAGTGAAAGAAATTAAATTAAAATATAGACTAACTGATATCATAGGTCAGTTCATAGGAGAAGTATTAAAACTAGATATGGTCCAAATAATATATATTGTCAAATTTGAATCTTGAATCAAAATATGAAATTTTCTTTCAAATCTTGAATCCAAATTTGAATCTTTAAGACTCTCAAATTTTAGTTTAAGGCTTGGTTTCATTGATGAATGATACTTTGTTTGTCATGTCTATTATGGCATAAACAACAAAACCTATTTTGTAAATTAATTATATATTATTATATTTGAACTTTTGTGTGTGTGTGATTTTATTACTGTCACACATACACAAGTCTATAATTCTTTTTACCCATTAGTTAAAATTGCTATAGCAATTCAAGGTCTTAAAAATTATTACTGAGATAATTTTCTAAGATGTTTATGAATATCAAATCTATTATATACTATAGGATAAAAGGATTCAAGGAATCAGGGATTTGAGCGTCCCATCACTAATAAAAACATTCAAACAAATCTACTACTAAAAGTTTTAAATCTAAAGCTATATATAGAAAAGTTCTAATATAATTTGAAGCTAATGTACAATTGAAAATATAATTTTAAATACTGATACTAGTGGTTTGATATGAATTTCTCTAAGAATATTCACCAGAGAGCTAAACATGCTATGTTTAATTTGAAAACTATATTATGTATGAATCTAAAGATTTAAAAAGGAGCTACTTTGCTTAGAAATAATCCAAGTATTTTCTTAAATATAATAGAACCTCACTTATCCTTTATAAAATGGACCTGGGAGGGATTGAATACACGGAAAGTTGGTCCAGATTTCTCACCAGGTTAAAGATTAAGTGATTCTAATCTCAAATTTAAAAATGTTTATTAATCATACAAAAACTATTATTTTGATAGCTTATGTTAAGAGTATAGTAAACAAAAAAACTACTTTTCTCTTTCTTTCCAGAAAATTAACTTGATTTTTTTTTAATATTCTGATCTACTAAAGAATTACTTGCAAATATTTAACGAAGGCAACATAGGAGTATGGCAGCCACAGTTAATACAATATAGTCATTAATTTCTTTAAAGGAATAATGCAAGACTCAATAAAAAATTAAATCCAAAACTAATGGGAGGAATAAAGAATTAGGTACTGTATGTATTGTTAAAAACATTAATTACATGGTTGTAAGTCGTAACCTTGTTTCATAAAACATTATTACCCCACATTTTGACATTCTGCCTCTTTACAGCTTATTGGCTGTAATGTAGAATTAACTCTGCTTATTGACTGTAATTTAGAATTAACTACGTTTTGTAAATGTAGCAGATATTCTGCTTTAAATAAGTTAATATCTAGAGTCTGACTTTATCAATACATGTTTGTCAAGTATGATAGATAATTTGTGCGTGAGGAAGATTGGGAATGAATTAATAATATCAAAATATTTATAGTAGCTTAAGTAACATAAAAAAAAGTTGTGAATAGTAATTAGATTAAGTTTCTTTATATATCTGGTTTTTAATTTGGATGCAATGGACTAAACTACTGATGATAAAAACACCAGTGTTCAAATCTCACTTGGGTGTACCGAGTGTGGTTATTCCTAAATGGTTTTCCACTCTTCCTGCATGCAAATACTGGTACACTGCCTCTAAATTCAACCTTTCTCATCCCTAACTCATAATTAATACACAAGTGTATACCCTTAACAGGTAGTAATGTGAGCTACTATAGGTGTTTAATTTGGAAAACTTGGTATCATGAAGTTTTGTGTTGGATGAATGAGATTCTACTATTTAAGAACAATTTTATTAAAGATGCATAGTCAAAATTGTACTCATGTCAAAACATATGATACCACTGACTCAATATGTCTGGTAGGTACAATTAAAGTGTGAAATATGGTAATCTATATACAACTAAATGAAAGCTAAGAGAGCTAGGTCTGAATTGACATATTTTTATAAACACACGTACACTCTGTTTAGAGTGAAAGTTTACACTTTTACCTAAGGATCCACAATGGCCCCATTATATTCTTTACCAAAGTGGAAAAAAAAAGAAGAGAGAGCTCGCTACCTTTCAGAGTCAATGTAGTGTACATTCAGCAGAATTTAATAAATAAGACCTTGTATTTAGCCTACAGAATAAAACACTAGAGTACATACATTTTATTTTTAAATATGCTAGTTGTATGCTAATTATCTCTCTTGGTGGTACATAAATGTTGCATTATTTATTTAGATACTAAAAAACTATGTAGTAGAGAGTATGAATAAAATATGATTATTCTTCCATAATGATAAAAGTTTAATGAAATGTTAATTGTAGAAAATTATAAGTAGACTCAGTACTAATTAAAAATGGAAGAAGAGCAGAATGATAAATGCTCAGCGGAGGTGAAGGTGTTAAAATATGTCTAATTAGTAAATAATGTATCGCTAATTTTTTATTTATTCATTTATTTTAAACTCGGGTTGGCAACACTTTAGAGTGTACAGCCAAACTAGGTTTAATAAGTTTACAAATATTGTTGGAGGTTTTCCACGATGAATGCTAATTTTTGCGATCTTCCAGTCCTTCCCACCCTTAGCTTCTGAATAAAATGTGTTTATATTTGTTATTCAAAAATACTTTAAAAAAAAATTGAAATATTTTGTACTAATCAGTGCTTCTGTTTCAAAATTTTATGATTTGTGCATGTTTTCCAATTTGAATTCTACTCAAACAATTTCTTACTTGATTATCAAGGGCAATAAACTGATTTTTCTCTTCTAGCTTACATATAATTTTGTACAGATAAGCAGAAGATCATTTGGAAGTGATGCTATATCTGCGAGAGGAGGAACAGAAAAAAGGGAACAATTCATGACTGTATTTGGGTATCCAGCAATTCGTCAAAACTTAGATGTGGGGCACGGTTGGTGTTTGTTCAGTTTAAAAAAATACTAAATGATTTTCCAATATATAAATGTTTATTGTAATTTTTAATTTTTAGATTTAATTTGTGGTTTAAAAAAATAAGTTATGAAAGATTAATTAATTCCTGTTCTACAAGGTATAAAAATATGTTTAGTCAGTTTCTTAGTTGTAATTTGGCTACATTCTGTAACACAGTAATGAATGTGTACATTCATTAAAAATTGATTAAAATTAAAACATTTTCTAACTACGGGTATGAATTAGAAAGCAATTACTCTAAAGTTAGTAAATGTATTATAATCAATTGATAGATATTTATTCACCTCTACCTATAGTCCCTTCACCATGGATATAAATAAAATGGAAGTTACTTAATTAAGAGATTTATTTTGTATTTTAGATAGCTAGCTCTAAAAATTAAAGTACCTATCTTTTTAATTACAATAGAATATTTGTAATTGGTATAGTTGAGTGAAAAGCTAAGAGAAGGCACGTTTGAGATAAGGTGCATTTTGATAATATTCTTTCATCCCCACCCCCCCATCGAGTTATGGGCATTATGGTGTAAGGCAATGATTTTCAACCGGTGTACTGCAAAGGGGTTTGCAGGGTTGCCGCAGGAGTTTGGGGGAAGATAAAAATGAAGCAAGAAAAATAAAACTAGTAATAAAAATAAGACAGTTATTAGAATTTGAGTTATTGAGCTTTTGAACAAAATTTTCGTTATTTCAATGTGGAATCATTGATTAAAATTTAAAACATTTGATGTTATGCTTTGACAATTTTAGCATATTTTTCAGTATAAAAAGATTGAAACTGCTGGTGCAGTATGTCATATTATAGCTATTATTCATTCTAAATCATTGGTCTCATCTTGCTTATTACATTTATTAGAATATTAAGACGGAAAAAATGTTGACTTTTATGTTTTTGAGGGAGTCGGAATTAATTATATAAATTGCAGCCCTTTGAAACTTTTATCTGGGCATGAATCTTTATGATTTTATATCTTTCAAAACGACGGTTATTAATTAGTAATGGGGTAAGGAGAGAAATTGCACCAGAGTTAAACTTAAGAAGAGATGGAAAACTACTTTAGTTTAAAGTGAAAAATAGCTTATAATGTAACCGGTAGAGATTCAAATTCAAATGACGATCCCTCCCATCAGATTCAGGATCACTAATCTAACCCTCTGGTCTCTAGATAACCCTGCAAGTTTAGATTTCTCTTCAGTTCTCAACTGTAACTTTTGTCCCCACAGCCCCTCCTCCACAATGTTGCAAAATGGCATCATATGTTGCTTTCATTTGCATATTGTTAGTTGTCTAAGAAAGTCGATTAACCCTTAAGGTGCCACCTTTCGAATGAGAGGAAACTTGTTTAGCGTGCCAACAGCCTATCTATTGACCACCAATCATATACCCTCGTAGTTTGTCTTTAATTCAAGGAATGTTAGAGGTGTTTATACCGGCGGACAACTTTATGTTTGCATACTATAAATATAAATAAAGTTTGAATGCTATATGTATAGTCAAGTTTATATGACTTATTTGATAAAAAATGCAAATTTGATTTAAATGGACTAACATTCCTAGTGCAGCCTAACTCTTAGCTTCTGGCACCAAAAGGATTAAGACAGTAAACTGTTACAAGTAGTGGGGAAGCTGAGAAAATTCTATTGGATTTTTGAGTTGCAGAGGGTTTATTTTCTAGGCACTTTATAGGAACCATAAAGATGGGGAAAAAATTTGTCACATGGTATATCTCATGGTCATTTTTTAGATATGGTCGCCATCTACCATCTTGTGTTTTTTTTAATAGAAAAATCATTGGTATGGCATTTTAAATGCCATATATATTACAAATATGTTTAAATGTTATATATTCTTGTGAAAACATCGAAAGTGTTGCTTCTTCCCTATCAAAATTGTTCATAGCACCACAGACAGTAATGCTGAGCTTTATTGAAGGTTGTATTGGGACACGGTGCCCTTCAGCTCTAATGATAGTTCCGTTTGCTGGCGTTTGGTCTTACCAAAAAACTTTATAACTACAACACAGTCCTCGATGGTTAAACATATTGATTAGTGATTTAGATAGACTTATATTATGTATTGCTTGAGCATTGGCCACATGTAGAGGAGTTTTTTTTGGCACCATTGTGAATCAGAAAATATACAACCTGAAACAAAGTGTCACATTTTCGGCGAACATGTGCCGATTCAAAATATGAAGGTGCAAATGTTTTTAAGAATTCCTGCCAATAAGTTGGAGGTGACTGCTCACATTTGAGAAACTTTCATTTTTATCTACAGATTTTCCTTCTAAATTGAAGTTAAACTCATTTGCTTCTTCGTGAAGTAGAGCACCACATTTCTTGCCTTCATCACAAGATCTAACTTTATCAACAATCATAGTGACAACCTTAGAAGCTGCATTAACAAACTGAGGAAGAAATCTCCCTCTTGGATAAGAAAAACTTATATTCTTATCATATACGTCAATTAGCATGGATTTAATTGTTTTGTTTGAGATAGTAAAGGAAAGATTGTTTATTAACTTCTTCCCGAAGGTTAAACAAAGGATAACATTTAGAAATAAAACTAAACTTTTGGACAAATTGTCGTATAATACCATCAGTTGATTTTTTACTGGATGAATATTCATGATTACTAACAGTGGTTTTTATATTTATTTATGTAAGTTTTCATGCACACATTATGGTGCATTATGTCTGCTATAAATACACTTGTTTTGTTCACTAATATACACGTTTCCTCAAAAACACCATCTTTAAAATATCTAATTGAGTCTAAAAAATCTTGCGTTCTCCCTTCTTCACAGATTCGAAATAATTTGATGTCAGCTTATTGTGTTTTTGTTGATGCCATAAAACACACACTGTGGACAGTAGTTTCTGTCCACTTATTCTTACTTTTTGTTGTTGTTGTTGTTGTTGTTGTTGAAGGCCTGCTGTATCATTTGAAGCCTGAGGGGGAACAGTTATGATCAGAAATAATTTGTGTTTCTTGTTACTCTTCGTGCTTTTAATGTATAAGTCATGTAACATACCATATGATAGAAGAAAACGTTACCAAATTCTTTGCCAAATGTAGAAGTCCATCATTCAAAAATGCACTTGCATCTTTTATTTCCTTTATCCTAGAGTCAGTCCCATATAATGATTTTTTTTTTTTTTTACCCTTTAAATTGCAACTAACACAAATTTCACAAGATTCTTTTGTTTCTTACGATGTGGTGAACGTTCCAATCCTAGCACCGGCATTTTTTTTTTAACTTGCTCATTTCTAGATCTATTTAGAACATGCAACAAATAGCTCATAGCTGTATACATTTTAGAAACTTTTAAATAGGTCAATTTAGAAATTATATGGTTTTTCTTCACATGAAATTGAAAGAAAATTATTTGATTTACTATAGAATTACACTATTTGTTCCTCTTATAAAACTTTTAAATATTTTCAGCAGAATTTATTACATTTAAAATGACACATCACACCTCCATATTAGGCACATAAATCGAATTTAAATGATTTTTTTCTTCGAAAAACAAGATGGTAGCCATATCTAGCAAATGACGATGATATATTCCATGTGACCAATTTTGTTTTTCCATCTTAATGGTTTGTATAAAGTGTCTAAAAAAAACCTCTGCATCTCAAAAATCCAACTGAATATTCTCAGCTCCAAAGATTGTTATTGACAATAAGCAAATGTAAATAGATATGCAGTACACATACAGGAACAGTTTCCAAACTACAGGAAGTGAATTGGTAAGCAAAGCAATCTAACTAGACCCTTGTTAGTTAACCATATTCGAATGGATGCATACGGCAGTCAGATTCGTCACTGCCATCTTGACAATCGTTGTAATCGTCACATTTCCTGCTCCTGGGGATACAATGCCTGTTGGTACATTCAAATTGATCTGCGGTACATGCTGCAAGAATACAGGACAACAAACATACCTCAAAAAACATCATCAGCTTATTAAAAAAACACCGCATACATACCATACATATCAACAAGCATGGTTCTGGCATACTTTTTTTTCTTAAAAAAATCGACGGAAAAAATAGATTTTTTTTTTTTTGCAAAACTAATATTTAAATGTATTTGCGTAGTCAAAAGAATTAAACTAAATGAAACAGTGCATTAATTATTCCCCATAAAATTAGCCTTTGAGTGTCATTACTTCAATATTATTGTTATTTGGTATTTTAAGGTAAATGAACATAAAGAAACATAAAGTCAAAATGCTATAAAACACCACAACCAATTAAAAAATGCTAGCAAATAAACCATTAAAGCAAAAATAAAAAGTTCAAAGATTATTAAATAAATTTTACTAAACATTTTTAAGTCAAAAAAATAAATATCAAGGAATTTCAGTGAAGGTAAAGAAGCCTTTTTTTAATCAATTATTGATTATTTTTATAGATTATTATTATTATTATTATTATTATTACTAGCACTGCATCTTACTACTCATTTGGGTTGTACGCTCTTACGCTAATGTGTAATGGTAGGGTGATTGTGAGATGAAATGGAGGACCAACAGTTTAACGTGGAATTCGAACCACGGTGGAGCCCTGGCATTCCACACATTCACAAGTTGTTTTATAGTTAAAGATGTTTGTTTTTGTATGGGCTATTAACTATTTGAACTACCTTTTTTTTACTTTATCATCATCATCATCATCATCATAGTTTCCTGCCTGTGGCCCGGTCAGTTTAGTAAAATGCCTCCATGTTCCATCACTCTTCCTCCTTTAATTTATTCTATTTTTCTCCTCTCACTTTAACACACTTAGTTAAATGCTGCTCCCATCTCTTTCTTGGCCTCGCTTGCCATATTTTCCCTACATACTTCATTTCCAACCTTTTCTTCGGCATCCTCTCTTTTTCTATCCTCATTACATGCCCATACCATATCATGTACTCCCTGTACACCTACTCTTTCCAGGATTACTTCATTCCTCATCTTGTTTATCCTAGTGAAAGCTAAAATGCTCCTCACTAACTTCATTCCCATGCCCTCCACTTTCCTTGTACATGTTTCTGCTGCATATGTGACCATAAGTACAAAGTACTTCTTTATACTCCAAGGCCTCAAGGGGACTTCTCGTTTCTATAGCAGATCTATTTATACACCTTTAGAACAACTTTCCCTGTACTTTTATCATTAAATACTCTCTACTTCCAACTTTCTCCTCAATCACACTTCCAAGATATTTGATGTCTTGTACTTTTCTCAGCTCTACTCCATCCGACCTTATAGCTTTATTAGACCTTACCCTCTTCCTTTTTTCGGTTTGTTATTAACTATTTGCAACAATTTGCTTTAATTTTCGTTAGCAATTTTAGTTGGGCTATATACTTAGTACAAATTGAAGGAGGGAGAGTTAAAAATCGGTTGTGATTTTGAAAGGATAAGTTAAAAACAAACCAAAGTAATGATATAACTAGTTTGGCAAATTGTTTCGGGGCTTTACATCATATGGTCTCGGTAACTCTTTCAATGGCACAATTTACATGTAATAAAAATCTAGCTAAACAATTTAATTTGCTGCTTATCTGGTTGATTTTTTTAGTAATTATTTAAGATCTTTACAGCTGCCTCACACAACTGGAAGAGTATAGATTAATCATAAGTAATGAATTCAGAGTTATTCGTATTTTATCTATCTTTTCTTCATACATAAATCAGAATTGACCCAAACTGGATCAAAAACCAATTACTCAAAGGTAATTGGCAAGCTCCTAATGTGAAAATAGCTGAAAATTATATAAGTTAAGATAAAAACTGTTTCATTTGAAATTGTTTTGACCATACAAATAAATATATAATTTTAAACTTTATACAAAATAAAGTTTATCTGAATTTAAATTTAATAAAAGTGGAATTGCTTATTTACCACCAAGCAAAATAAAATCATGAGCATTCCATTTTTAAATCTTACAATTAAGATAACAGGCCAAGCATAATCAAATGAATGCATTATGTACAGATGAGATGATTTATGAACAGGAATAAAGCGATGGTTTCATTGGGCTAAGTTATTATTCAAATTACTAAAATAATATATAAATTACTAACACAAGTGATATGCCACATCAAAACACTATTAATTACTCATGAATAGCTGAGGACCAATTTGATAAACCAAAAAGCATGCTATGACTTAGTCTGGCATAAGAGTGCTAACCACAGATATTTTGATGGATTCAAACATATTAATAGATTTACATCATCCATTATTGCACTCAAGGTCAATAGTATTACCATGAATGATTAAACCATGGCCCTATCCCTAGCATAGTACAGATTTTCTTAGATATACATATCCCCAGGGGTACTTGATGTCACAATAAGTTTTATTAAAACAAGTCTAATGAATAAATTAGTGCGGATTTTGACATTACAATGTATATTTCATAGCTCTTTCTTATCTTATTTCACGGCTTTGTTTAGGGGTCACCCATAAGCCACATCACACTTTTTCTTACCTTTTATATACCCCACACCCCCATCCCATGAAATGCAATGTAGGAGATAAGCCTGAAACTACCAACCCCCTCTGTGTTACATAATATTTCACATCAAAAGTAAATGTCATTATTTCAAAAGGGAGGCCTTTGTGACACTAAAAGAGAGAGTCTGATTTAATACCACTAAGGATCGAAAGTTATCTTTAAGTACGTTTACGTTCTTTAAAATGGTTGTAATCAGAAGATGTGTGTTTTAATTTAATAGTGTTTACATATTTGATCACCTAAGTAGAACACCAATTCTTTCTAATTGTAATTTTCCCCCCCCTCAATTATATTAATTTCAAACACCTCACATCCTTGCCACCACACCCACCCATTATATAACTTCTGCTAATTGAAGAAATGAAGAAATGTACCTGCATTTGGGTGGTAATATTAAATGAGCTGGTGATAGTTAGGCCATGTGCCCACTGGAGCTGGTCTAGTGATATCGCGCTATGTTAAATTTTGTATCTAGTTTTGTTAAGTATTATCTAACTAGAGTATATATCTTGTCAAAAAAAGAACTTAAACATTCAGAAGTGATAGTTAGATCTATCTGGGTTAATCCTCAGCATTTTATATAATGTGTAAAACTTGCAACATGGAAAACATTACTTATTGACAGGAGGAAACACAGAAAACTTTTCATCTGCTTTACCCCCTTTCTTTGACTTATCATGAAACTACCAATGCAAGGTATGACTAGCCCATTAAATCCATTACTTAACTGATCATAAATAAAATGGGCACTAAAACACACAGGTATGAACACACACCTGGTGTACACCAACAGGTGAATTTGTCACACGTATGGCCGCATAATAAAAAGTTTCTAAAGTTTTATATTTTATTATGTGTTTGACTGATAGAAAAATCTAAGTTAAAATATGTATAATGAGGTCAATAGAGTGATAATATTAAACTTTATGCCATTAAAACTATTCTGTTTAATTTATTAGAATAAATGTAATAGAACAGATTGAAGTGACAAGCAGGACATCTGATTAGGACAACAATGACAAAGAATATAGGATGAACAAACAAACAAACAAACAAACATAAATGGAAAGAGATCCCAATTGATACAGGATGGTTGAAAAGCTCGGACCGACAAAGGAAGCAACAGATATTCAAATTCATATTTAACAATATGTACATGTGCCAATCTCTTAATTTATTTTAATGGATACTCCACATATACATGTATCCATCGCGTCCATTGGCCTCCTAGCCGACAAAAAACCAAGGTCGATTACCAGTTCAGTAGAACCTGGTTAGGTGCCAGATGGCGAATATAATAATTTAGTATATGTGATAATAGATATAGTAGGAGTTTGGTTGTGAGAAACTTTTGGAAAGTAAAAGTATATTTTTTGCATTCAACAATAACATTTAACTAAATTATTGGTGCTATTTTAGATTTTTTGATACTATTCATCAAAAGTGTCAGCCACTGAATACATCACTTGACATAGGACGAGAAAGTATATCTGGTAACTTTTCTGTTAGAAAAGATTCTTCCTATGAAAGCTGGGTTGTATGTCTTGCTAACCACAAATATATAGAGAGTTCTCCTATAATGAGTGTTTTAATACACGATTTGTATAAAGAGCCATACACAAAATAGAGAGTTTTTCAGATAACGTGGTCCTTAGGTGGTTTTTATGAGATTTCTGACAAGAACATTGGTGAATACTCGTGCTAATGCCTTGTTTCTTCGCCACTAGTTCTGCAATAGCCTGCCTCAGGTTGTTTCCAGCTGAGTGCAACTACACAATTGTTTTTATATCCACAGTTTATTCGGGTTTTATGTAATCAAGGTATTATTTAGGTATGTTAATATTTCAGTACCTACATTAATGCTTATTGTTTAAATTTTTGACATGATTTTTTTTTATTAACAACACTGTGTCAACAATATATTAAACAATAAATTCTAAAATATGTCAAACCATGAATAGGAAATGATTTTTCATAGGTTTGGTCAGTATCTATAACACCCTAACCTATATATTTTCATTTTAATGAATAATTTCTATAATGCGAGATTTTTAAACACAATTTTTTTCCTGGACACAAATATGTGTTACTATATAAGAACTTCCTGTATTAAAGTTTTGGTGTTAAGTTTGAAATTTTAGTGATTATATTTGCAAGCCAATATCTAAGCTAAGTGTGAATTGTAAGTTATGTTGTTGGTGGTGAGTTTATAAAATGCACACTAAAACTTTTTCCATCACGATTTATAAAAATAAGTTTTCTTTTAAGAGAATGACACATTCTTATTGTTATTTTAGAACCAATACAATGATGAGAGCCTTGACTGTGTCAAAACTAATATTTTATGAAAAATACCTAATCACATAAAATGACAACGAGCAGAATACAAATTTAAACATTTGTGCACCTAGGCACGGAAAAAAAAAGAGCATCAACATTTAGTTTTCACGAATAGAAGACTACAAACACTAATTGAGACGCCAAGAGACAAGAGCACGAATATTTATTTCTGATGAGTTTTTCTTCAACTTACGACAATACAGTTCGTCAAAGTTGTCGTTTGGGCAATCAGTAACATTATTGCACTTGAGGCTGGCATCAATGCAAGTACCGTCGCGACATCGAAACTGATGATCTTTACATTCTGTCGACCCACACATCAATTAACAATAAAAACACCCGCAGAAAAACAAAAAAACTCAAAAAACCAACAAAAATCACACCCAAAACTTATCAGACACATGCTGGTGAAACAAAAAAAAAAGAATTAAACATAACATCAAACCAACGTTTGAACCATGCTACACAAAATGCAGATTAGATTAATGTCGAAAAGGCCCAAATTTAAAAAAATAGTTATCTTAAATAAATTTCTAATTTATTATTGATTAAAATGCAACTCTTTGAAGAAAACAATTTTCCATGTGTTAAAAAAGTAACATATTCAATAACACCTTCATCATATAAAATTTGCAGCTGCATACATGTTTTTCTACAGACATTATGTATATTTAAAATATAAAACATTATATACATTTTATCAAATAGATGATGTGTTGCCTCGTGAAACAAAATTTGGTTAAAATGTACTTGTAGATTATTATCACACAGTAGAATATTTGTTGGCCAGACTATATAAGATATGTATTATTGATTAAATGGGGCCAGAGTGAGGGAGAACATATCTCAAGTACAGTTTCAATTAGCTATACATCCTGCTTCACGCTTTCCGCCATGATAATTTTTTATATGGTATAAATATGTTCTGAAAATTTGAAAATGAGACCTGGAGACGGGAATCATACCCGGAACCTTTGGTTTATTACAACAATCCTCTTCCACTGAGCTATCCAGGAATCGTCCCCTGCCTAGGATCATTCTTCACTCATATTTTAAGGCAGTCTATGATGGACGTGCGGAAATTGTCGGCTACAAATATGTGATTGTATTAAGATCACGAGCTATCAGATAACCCAGCCACCTTCAACTCGGTAGTTGGCTTATTGCTGCCATTTGTACAACTATTATAACTGTAAGGGGTACCATATTTAAGAATCAAATAGCCAAAGCTATTATTAAAAATATGAGTGAATAATGACCCTAGGCATAGGACTATTCCTGGATAGCTCAGTGGTAGAGCATTGGCGTACTAAACCAAACTTTATGCAGCTTTATTCTCTTGGCTTCAAGAAAGATTGGTATTGAGGTATACACATTGGAAATAAAACATAGTGCATGCACAAGATTTCAGGTTCTTGCTTTTTAATAGTGATTGATTTCCTGAAATTAAAAGTGTGCTTTTTAAATGATAATCGAAGATAGGATAAGTTATACCTCCACACTCATAAGAAATCTATTGTATGTTATGAAAAAAAAAAAAAAA
>CABFOV010000424.1:13299-27313 GCA_902141375.1 Timema poppense | reverse complement strand
TATTATTATTATTATTAGCACCGCGTCTTACTACCCGTTCGGGTTATACGCACTTACGCTAATGTGTAATGGTAGGGTGATTGTGAGATGAAATGGAGGACCTACAGTTTAACGTGGAATCCGAACCACGGTGGAGGCCTGGCATTCCCCACATTCACAAGGTCTTGTCAGAGGTGAAGGAAGGGTTTGGCAATCAGATAAATCTGTGCCGGGACCGAGGATTGAACCCCGGCCGCCAGCATAGAAGTCTGACACCTTACCCCTAGACCGCCAGGTCACCCTGGTATTGGCTATGAATATATATATTTGGAATAAATGGGTTGAGTCACTTCTTCAGTACATAGGTTCCTCCAGCCCTTCACTTGAGAAGTGAAACACTAAGGTCAGTTCTTATTTTCTTAATTATTAGTCATTTAAATTTGAAAGATATTTATAATAAATGTATACACACAATGAAATTAATATTGTTGACATAAAAATTATGTATAGTTTCCGATATAAAGTTTATGTAAACCTTTAATGCCTAATGGCCTGACAGATGATAGATTTTTTTTAACCATTTATACTACAAAGAGACAAAAACAATGTAGATCTACTGTCTTTGTATTAGTTTGATTAAGTGAAATATGGGACAATTCATTGGAGACCCAATTAACGGAACACTCGTCGGGAACCAAAATTGACGGAATTCTGGAACTGGCCCATTACTAGTTTACCTAAGAATACAATATTTTTTTTATCCATACCAGATACTGGATGTTTGTGGAATTCTAGATATCTCAATAAAATTTCCCTTTGATTTCTTTAAACCCCTCAACACTTTCCAAATTAAATGTTAAACTAACATTATTCAACACGTCTATTACCAGCCTCTAAAGGAACAACTAACTAAATATAATACTATTAGGCTACTTCAAAGCAAGAGGCCACTGTGTCGTCATCGTCATCATAGTCAAGTCGTCATCATCGTCATCATCTGTTTCCAGCTCAGGCCGGATGAGTTTAGTAAAATGACTCCATCTTCCTCTATCCTTCTACCATTATTCCTATTTCAAATGACTCAATTATTCTCCTCTACCTTGCACACTTTCTTTTATCTGTTCCTGTCATCTTTGTTTGGGTCTCCTTTGTGGTATTATTCCTACATATGTCACCTCCATCATTCTCTTTGGCATACTCTCCTTCTCCATCCTCATTATTCTATGCCCAAATTATAACATCTCAGTCTTGCTTCCTCTACTATCTCATGTTTTCTCTTTACTCCCACTCATCCTCGGATAACGTTATCCCTTATCCTGTTTCTCCTTGTGACAGCTAACATGCTCCTCACAAACTGTCACGGCACTGAGTAAATAAATGACCTAATTTAACTATTCAACATATTTCAACACAAGAAATATAATTATTACACCCATGCTTGGTTATCATTGAAAGGGATCGGTTGACATCTTATGCTATTTGTGACGGCTATGGAACAGCCATACTCACGGCAGTTCCTCTCGTCTGAAGAATCGTTCGGGCAGTCTTGCCTATTGTTGCACCTGAGGCGACTGTCAATGCAGATGCCTGAATCGCATTGCCACTCATTACTTTGACAAGCTGCAACAAACACCATAAATTGTTATGAAATTAAGATAAAGCTTTTAATATCAAGTGTGGTACTGCATCTTATACTACCAGTTCAGGTTATATTATTATGTATGAATTAAACTAATGGTTTTAGTGGTGAGGAAGGTTATATTTAGAGAAAATGTACCCACATTTGCAGGAAGGGAGAGTGGAAACCGGTCTGGAAAAACTACCCTTAGTTCCTCTCACCGAGATTTGAACCTCAATCTTCCCATCACCAGCAGTTTAGTCTACTGCAAGAGTATTGCCTTAGTCCATGTAGCAACCGAAACTGGTTACTCAGTATCTCTTTATCTGTTGACCAGATATGTTTAAGGGTTATTCCTGGTTACTCCAAACACTCGGTATTTTATAAAAGAGTGCAACATTATACAACACGACAATTGTAGGCTTGTATTCAGGCCAAAGGTAGCCATTTTTAACACATCCTATAATGTTAAGCACCTCCAATTTACTGCAGTACAAACATGAAAATAACTTTGAAAAAGGGTCAAATGGGACACATGTTCATATTAACTTTTTTCATTGAGTCTCCTGTCCACCAGTTAAGCAAGTCCCACATGTTAGTGCAAACCTTTATATTTCCGGTTGTTTTTTTTTCCAAGTTAGTGAGGAATTTATTTTAATTTTTCATAATATTGAATAGTGTGGAGTTATTTAGTAGTTGTTTAGGATATGATAATTTGACCTTGATAGGGTATTAATCATTACACAACCAAATAGGAAGGGAAGAGAGAATAATAGTGTTCGAATGAATGTGCTTAATTTTTCAGAGTGATTTTTTTTACACAAAAGGTCTACAAATTATACCTTTCAAATTAAGGTACCAACACATTCTTCGATATTCTAGTATTTTTTAATTTATTTTTTGTGAATCTCTCTGTGTTTTTCCAAACAAACAAAAAATTTGAGGTTTTTTTCCTTATCTTTTTCCAGACAAAAAAAATCCCCGCTTGTTTTTCTGTGAATGGAAAGGAAAGGGTGTTGTATATTAACTAATGAAACAAATTTTAGTGTAATAATTACACCTATTAATACAATTATATATATATTCCTTTACAAACTAGAATGCTCTCTGTTAGTTTAAGATTACATTTTAATTTGTTTTTTTACTATGGACATTTCATTTATACTTATGAATTGATTGATTATATAGTCCTCAGCCACCAAATCAAGCCACCAATTCATAACTGTGAAAGGAAAAGCCACAATATTATAAAATAAATCCTTTTTCAGCCATAATGAGATGAGAATCAAACTTCTATCAACTGAGCCAGACAAATTAAAGAATGGGCAGAAATGTCAAACTGAAATCTGAGAAAATGAACCTTCAAACTCAAGACACTCAGTTCAGAAATAATCAAAAACCTTGCTCTGTTGGTTTTCATTAGTGACTTGACCTATATGAGTAAAACTGACATCTTATCTATAGGCTATTAAAATAGTAAAGATACTATACACTTAACATTTAAAAACAGTCTAGCCATGCCTTATGATAGTGATTTGAGGCTGCGATTAAAAGAATAACCTTTCCACAACAGAAATAAGCAAAAGAAAGGGGTGTGGAATTCTTTAAACTTCTTCTTCAGTAACTAAAAGCATAAAATAAAAAGGTTTTCTACACTAAAAATAAAAATGAAAAAATTCAACTTGATAATATTAAATAAACTACAACATTTCAACAGAATAAAAAACAACCACAATTAATTGCAGACAATACACATAGAGATATTAAAAACGTACGGCACCCAATTTCATCGCTGGTATCTGCCGGGCAGTCTACTTTGCCATCACATCTCGTAGTGATCGGGATGCACACACTGTCACCACACATGAATTCACCGTGTGGGCATAAGTGGGGACCTATATGAAAGTATTTTGTTAGTCATGTTAGTAGTAAGCATTTAAAAAAACAACACATTCATAGTTTTATTGGATCATGCATCTTGCAACATTGTTAGTAAAAAAAAAACATATTGAAAACAAATCCATTTAATATCTAAAGCTCAGCTCACTTTACAGATAACACTTACTTACCTATAAACCACAGAGCTCTGTTGGGAGGAGTGTGCGAGTACGGGGGCGAGCCAGTAATGTTTACATGGTGTTTCATGGGGGGAATGGGGGATACATCATAGTGTTAAGCAACATACATTTATACTTTCTAATATTGAAAAAATAATATTATTGTGCATGTTTTCACTGTCAATTTGAACTTAAAGATAACTTTCAATTCTGAGTACAGTATTAAATCTGAGTCCCTCTTTTAGTGTAACAAACGCTTTACTATTAATTAATGACATTTTGATGTGAAAAGTTACATAACACAGTTTGCGGGATGGAGGTTGGATTAATGTCTACAAGATGTTACATAGGGAAGGAGAAGGGGGGATGGGTCAAGAAGAATACGAAAAAGTGGTAAGCAGTTTATGAATGGCCCCCTAAGTAATTAATCTTGAACAAATTATTTCATCATTTTTCAGTTCTCTGTATTCTACTTTAGAAATCAACAGAATTAAAAAGTGTCATTTTTAAATTAAAAAAACTATTAAACTGATTCCAATTTTGCTACTGTCAAGTGAGTAAATCACAACCATACATATAATAGGTTTTATGAATAGAGCGTTAACTTATATAGAATATCCAGGTTGATCAGTCAAGAGATGTTATCATAAGAAAATAATTTAAATTTGGGTTTGGAAATATACTATAAAATTTAATTTGACTGAGCCTATTTATTCTTATTTAAAAATAATAAAATTGAAAATATGATATTCTGTTTCTAGTTTATTAATAATCAATATCGCTTTTAATTAAATGAATTTAAGTGAAAGGTAATGTCAAACTGGGATTTTGGAATTGATAAGTGTTTCATCGACACATCCACATAATAAAATCAAGGGTATAAAAAGCTATTTTAAATTTGATTTCACAAGACGTTTACTATCTAATCGAATGCAAATGAATGTGTGTAAGCTACCTATATATTATTAATATAGTGTGATATTGTAGTTTATAAAAGATTAAAATACAATTATTTCCACAATTTTTTAAGTATAAAACATTTTCTTTGCAAAATTCTGTTACTTGTACTCTTTATCTGCAATTTTTAACTACAATCCAATTCAGATAGGAAGAATATTTTTTAACAATCGCAAGTATTACTTAGAAATATTTCAAAAATATAGATCGGCACTAACAAAATAAAATCACTTAATAAATTACACAATTATTTAAGACAAGAGGACTTTAATTTTGACCCTGACTGCCCTAATACATTTGGTACCTATTTATTTAGACCTTTATCCTTTAAACCAGACATTTAGATTCTAGTGTTCTGTATCAAGATCTGTTAGAATGCAAGTTTTGTGTTGATATAGGACAAGCACAAGCTAAAAAGTTATTGCTAAACAAAATGGTTGCAACAATTTGTCATCACATTATCATATTAGTTTGAAACACAAAATATTGTTGTTGTCATCATTGTCCCCTTCCCCAAGGCAACAAACTTACTAATATTAGGGCAGTTGGCCTCATCCTCGCCACTCGTGCAGTCCATGATGTAGTCACAGCGGCGAAAGTCATCAATACACCGCCCATCGTTACAGCGGAATTCGTCGCTTCCACAAGAGGGACGTTCTGAATAAGCAAAACCAAGCGCAGGGACAAGGCATATAAGTAACTAGCTAAGAGCCAAGCAAAATAAGCAAATAAAATATAAACTATATTCACACATGTAATATATGCTTCATAAAAGAAAAAATAATCACTAAAAATCTATTGATCAAAATAAAGATTTAATAAATATGATCAGCTGCACTGACTTTGAAACAATAAAAATCCTGATTCAAAATTTTGAGATTTTTTTTGTTTTTTAGCTTAAAGAGGTTTTAAATTAATCAATAAATTTCATTGTAAAAAAACAACAAAATAAGAAATGTTTTGAAGGAATTTATTTAAAGTAAACTTAATCTCAATAGCTACAAAGTTTACAAAAATGAAAATGTTACATTATAGTTTGATTGTTCCAATTATGGTCAGTTTTGTAATAAAGCATTGACTTTCATTTTGCATCTGATGGAATTAATAAATCTCAAGAGGATTTCTAAAGAATCCACAATTTAAAAGTTAAACCCTGATAGATTAGTATTTAAAAGGTCTTATTATCTGTAAATTGACATAAACTAACTTTAGTTAGTCACCAAAACCCTGCCAGAGGGATGTTTGTGATTTATTAAAAAGGTGTATTAAAGCTTCATTTATATTTAAGTGTAAATCAACTACTTGTAAAGTTAGTTTAACCCCTAAGTGAGGTTTTTTTTTAAGTTTTACCTTCCTTGTGAATTAATAAAACGCTCAATTATAGTCCGCTGACAAGAGTTAGCCTTGCCTTTCTAGCATCATCTCTCATCCCACATTTTCTAGCACAATTTATCAAGTTTATTCTAAGCCCAATATTAAATGCTTATATAAACTTGCCATTAAATTAATGTCTCTTGCTATGAGATGGGGCATGGTGTATTTTATTAACTTGAACAGCTTTTTCAAACTATTAAAATAACTAACAAAAAATTTAAACGTTCAACTTTTATTTAGAGTATTTCAGGGGGAAATAATAATCCTTTTTAATGAATTTATTTAAAAAAAAAATTAAATATCCCAAATAGTGCATTTACGTTTATTTTTCAAAATTGGTATATGCAAATTATGTTGTTTTAGATTAAATGGATGTGTCAGGAAAATTCTCAGCACAAAGGGTGTAGTGGAAGTGATTTTTGTTTTAGTGATTTGAGATATTGTTTCTTGACCTCTTTTGGGGTGAATGCCGTAGCTACTTATATAGCCCCTACTAGTAATGGTTCCTTAGATTATAATGTTTAAATCTTTCATAGCTGAATACTTGAATCTTAATAAAACCAAGACCGTTGAGCCAAGTAACTTATGCCGATAAAGTTGGATCATCTTGACAGTCATAAGATGGTGGACCCTTTGTCTTAAAAAAAACTTTAAAAAGGATATTCCAATAGCCATTCAGCTAGATATATGCCTATTAGGCTTACCTTGAGTAATTATACTATGGTAGAGCTTAAAATAAAGGGCCATATAGTTATCAAAGGGTAACTCTTGTCCGCATTTATAGTTTATATAAAGTGACCTGGCGGCCTAAGGGTAAGGTGTCAGACTTCTGTGCTGGCGGCCGGGGTTCAATCCTCGGTCCCGGCAAAGATTTATCTGATTTCCAAACCCTTTGGGGAATGCCAGGCCTCCACCGTGGTTCGGATTCCACGTTAAACTGTAGGTCCTTAATTTCATCTTACAATCACCCTACCATAACACATTAGCGTAAGTGCGTATAACCCGAATGGGTAGTAAGACGCGGGGCTAATAATAATAGTTTATATAAACAATTACCTATTCTAAAAAAAAAAATGTTGGATTTATTTACTAGTATAGGTCTATATTTCCTTTGGAAAAAATGAGATTTTATGAGGCAGTATGTCACAAGAAATAGAGACAGGGCACTGTAAAAAAAAAAGTACCTTTTAGATAATATACACACAGATGTGAACTTTTACTGTAAACAATTACAACAGACCATTTTATTTCGCTGACAATTGTCAAATGTGATAGCTGTGAAACACGTAGCTTAGCAAATGAGTACATTTTCGGCCTCTTAGCCAAGTTTCTTATAATGGCAATCCAACTATAGTTTTTTTTAAGTGAGTGCTGATTTAGTAGGCCTCTCATTGGATAGTAAACGTTAAATACGTAAATTATTATTTGATTATAAAATATCAATTATTATAGCTATAAAAGTGAAAAGTTCCAAGTTTGAATTTTTTTTTTCTTACGCTTCTTTAGTAGTATGAATCTGCATGCCAAATGAAGCGATGTAAATCCCGGCAGTCAAAATTCTTAAGCCCCCTTTGCCACCTCAACAGCGGTATTAAGTAACTTTAATAAGTATTTCGTAGGGAGGAAGGGAAACACACCCCCGTCCCATGTTAAAAATAATAATCTTGGGCCTTCTTGGAGGGCTTCATTTGCATTTATTTCAACAATAAATAGACTCGTCTAATAAAACAAAGGAGAAATACACACACACACGCAAAAACTTAATTGAAGACTTTAAATCACGGAAAATTAAGGAAAACCTAAAAGAAGAAGAAAATATTTTAAAAGATGTTGAAGAATCTTTATTATGTTACTTTCTAAGGGGAGGGAATTGTTCTTGAGAAAGTGGTTCACTCGACAGTGGGTAATTTGTTAGCATGACTTAGATTTTGTATTGGGATCAAAAAGTATTTTTATTAAATGGTCATTGACTAATTAATCGAAAGAAAAGTACTCAACAATGTTAATACCTAATTAAATTTGTTGATCACATGAATGCACAAGGTCAATTTTAGCACAGGAATATTAATTTTAAACGACAGTCTGATTTTCATAGGAGGCCTGTTATTTGAAAACTGGAAACTCATGTTACCAAATTAAAAATATTACAATTTTATTTATATTCTCAATCAGTTTGATTAATGATTTAAATAAAATCATACAGTAATCCAAAAGTAAGTATTATTGGGAGATTTTGATGACTTTTTATATTAACTTTTTTTAAACTAATACATCAAATAAAACATGTTACTACAATGGCTAATTTTAATGACTTTCAATCAATGTTAGTGGTGGGTATTCTGTAAACCTGTAGATACGTCACTAAATTAGATTCGATTGTTTTACCATTCGAAATGGCGGATACGCCGGCTGAACGTCAATTATCCCGTATGGGTGAACCAAAGGCGGATTTTCTAAATGGTTTCCTGACTTCCGCAGCAAGTAAATTCGGGTATATTTACTTTAAATCATACCTTTACTCAATTAGTGTAAATAAATGCCTTATACAGCCTGGTGATGAGACGCGAAGAAAATAAAAACAAATCATGTAGTCCACGGGTGCAGAAATTTATGTTTTGGCTTCACTCGAACGCTAAAAATCAATTAATAAATCAGTGGAAATTATTTGGCTTAACTTTTATTCTCAATATGTTATAAACATGGCTTCATAAAATGTGTGTTAAAAGCTAGAAAACTACAATTTTCTTTTAAACATCAAATAAAATCTTCCATAATACTTATTGTTGTTCAAGCCACTTTCAAAAAAATGACTCAACTATCTGGATATTAAAGTTGGAATTAAAATAGTTTATAACAATGGAAATATGAAACGTCCTGAGAGTATTTAGAGCTATGAACATATTTTTTCTTTTAGAAAGCAGTAAATTTACAACTATATAAAATAAAATGTTAAAAAACTAATTTATAAGATACAGGCACAGCCTCAACTTTTTGATAAAAATAAACGAAGAGAGATTTTTTTTAAAAGTTGAAAGTTTAGGCAATAATACAAACAGTTAAATATTTTAAATAAATGTCTCTAAAGAACTAAGTCCACACAAGACCACCATTCTCCATTTTTACGTCGTGATTTTTAAATATATTTTCTAATATGTCATTATTATTTTTTTCATGACCCCGAAGTTAATTTGTATTGAAAAGTTTAAACCTGGCTCCTATTTACTGAAAAAATATACCTATTAATTACAGGGATCATCCATTAATCAAATTCACAAGCACACTTTGTAGACTTTAGCTATTTGTATTTAACGTCAGACTAGTAAACCTCGCAACACCCGACAATCGACTTTCAAAAGAGCGTCTGATCAACGTGATACAAAACAGATGCCATAGCTATCCGTTTCAACAAAGATTCTGTATGGCAAAGAGCTTCGTTTTAATTTGAAAACAATTAATTAAAAAATGTTTTATAGGTTGGTTTCAAACTTGATGAAATTAGAAGGGAAATGGGGAAATAAGGTAGAGCTATAATTATTTTATTTTATTATTGCGTATAGACAATTTATTAAAAAAAGATAAAGGAATTATATAGGGCCATAAAGTCTATTTTTCAAAAGAAGACAGATGAAAGAGTTACTGTATCTATTTACACCTATTCATACGTCTGGGAATACGATCTGCAGCCATTAGTATTGATATTTACTATCAATAGACAATACCTATAAAACAACACTCATAATATAGAACAAATTTAACAATTTTTTCCGAAAAAAAATGTATTTGTGTTCTATGAAAGGCCCTTCCGATAAAAATTAAATTGCAGCTTATTGGCGTCACACAACTCTTTATAAGTATTGGTTGGAAGGACAGTTTATAAAATTAAAACATATTTTTTTGAGACCAACATTGATAATATACATCAAAAGTGGCATCTGCAGATAACATGTCTAATGTATGAATATACTATTAAAATGGTTTTAGTAATTTCAGTAACTACCAAATACTTTTCTCCCTGCCACAATCAGGGTTTACAAACCAAATCATGTTTGAGATAAATTTATAAGGCTTAAAAAGNAGGCCCCCCCCCCCCCCCTCCTCACCAACCCCAAATAAAATAATAATAATAATAATAACTGCGATATTGCGTGCAGTTTACTTCACCGATCACTGTCCACAGGTTGGAATGTTACCTTTAATGAAGGTAGCATGACATTCTGTTGGAATCCTGACTAGAATCGAACCCGATACCCCTTCATCCCCGTCTTACACTTCAGAATCAACGGTACGAACTTACGCCAAACGAGAGTAAAGGCGCAGTCTCGTATCACCCATATAGTCTCCAGTGCGTGTGTCACAAGACGGCTAAGGGAAGAGGGGAGGGAGGGTCTGGATCACGTGACTGAAAGGACATACGACTCTTAAAAGCGGAGTAGGGGAGATGATAAGGAGGGGTCATGAGGTGAGGGTGTTGTATCATGTTCTTGTATATAGAGCCAGGAGCAACCATGCGGGTCAATGATACTCCTGCTTCCTAGGGTGTACACTCGGGTAAAACAAAAATAACGTTTTCACTCTCGTAAAAAAAAAAGAGTGGAGCAGAGAAAATATATTAGTTGTTTTTATACCCTTTAAAAGGGATCATTCCGTTTTTGTTACCAATGAAAACAAATTTACCTGCTTTTTTATTTGTTAATAAATGCAAGTGTCCGGCGTTGGCAGGGTGAAATTTATTCTGGTGTTCCTTTGTGATACATTTCGATACAAAACGATTCGCCACTATATCCAACAATTAGTATAATGTGATTTTCATGGGAAGTCCGTTATTTGAAAACTGGCTCATGATGCCACAATGGTGGGGGGAGGGGGGGGGGTAAATAACAATTGAAGGGAACAATAAAAAATATGTTGGAGGGGGGTAAGTTACATTACACACATTTTCAAAGACAACCAACTACATTTGTAATCAAACCCCATGAGGATCTGACCAAATATTTTTTTAAAATTAATTTAAATATAACAAAAACTTCTTTTAACGAGCGTATAAAGTGCATTATAAAGGTCTCATGATTTTCTAACAGATGCCAGTACTAGCTCAATTTGAGTTAAAAATTGGACTTTCCTCATTTTCCCCGCTGTACCCTTCAATTGCATTTAAATTCTTGGTCCGTTTAATTAATAAGGTAAATATAAATTATATGGCAATCCCTAAGGAAATATTATTGAGAGCTTTTTTTTTTTATAAAAAAAAAGTTTTAGTTAAACCTTACAATGAATAGACCAACTAGGACATATTTCAAAAAAGTCAAATTTGAGTGACTTTCGATCAATGTTGGCTGTTGAAAGTGAGTTTCCTATATTAAAAAAAATCAGTGTTTTGTTATTGATTACTTCACTAAAGGCACATACCAGTGACCACAAGGTTCAAGTCTTTAGGCCAGTAATTAAATGTAAAAATTTAAAAAAATACTGCAGTTGTACACCCTCTATTTCATAAAGTACGTTTGGTATCGATCTGATAGGTTTATTGGTTTTGTGGCTACTCGAACCTGAGTTCACGCAGTATAGGGTGTTATGCTTGCAATAGTTTTAAAAAACAAATCTACGTAAAGTGCAAATCAGCAAATTATCTTAAATAAATGTGTCAAGATTCAAAATGTTTGTGTTCCTTTTGATTTTAAAAGAGTTGGCTGGCCCATTGGTATCTACTGGATGTAAGAAGTTAGGCTCACAACATTACGAAAAAGCACAAACTATAGGTTATCTAAAGTACGAATGTCCATGTAAAGTTCAAACTTCGTAAGTTTCTTGTTTTTTTAGTTAACCGAATCGATTGTCACAATGTGTAATGATCATATATCATGCTCGCAATGGAAGTAGATTTTTTTAAAAGGCTCAAGGTGGAAAATGATTTACATTTCCCTGACTACGTTTGTTAAGGCCCTTGTCCCTGTCGAAGGCAAATCTAAAACCTATTTTGTGGGATGGTAAAAAGTGTGGCGTGGATTCACAACCAAACAAAGTATCCTTCCACGCCAACAAGAAGAGATGAATCACAGAAACCGTAAATACGTTTGGAAATATCAGTTTTCTCGAGAACGAGTGAAATGTTCAGGTTAATATTTTCAACACCCCTTCTAAGATAATGTATAGATGTTTATTAATTGTTACATTTTCTTAGTTTTTGTTATGAAACCGGCAGTTTTTTTTATTGAAAAATGTCAATTGTATCGATATTTGATCACTGTTAAAAAGATAGTGGAGGTGTGTATATAAACGTATAACTTAATCAACACGCTTCTATTCTTTAACAAACAGTTTCCGAAAAGAAAATTGGAAAACAATATGAATTCTTGAAGATAACCGTCTGTTCCCATGGCTCTGCATTTCCACGCCAAATGAAAAGGGCCAATCGCCTTAAGTTAAAACGTTCATGATTTATTGGTTGTTAAAGGTACAGGGCTCAGTGGTCACGCAGTCCAAGACACCAGACTTGCAATGCATTCAATAAAAATATACCCGAGGTTTGGACCACAAGGTTTCAATAAATAGCCTTCGCTTACCCTGAAAGGTAGCAAACTTACTTTGCATTACTTCACTATGGTATAGCTTATAAAATATAATATTATTTAAATTGAAGAATGACACACATATGCAGATGAAGATTCCCGCACGTCCATCACAGACTCTGCCTTAAAATAGGAGTGAAGAGTGATTCTGTGTACGGGATTATTCCTGGGTAGCTCAACGGTGAAAGCATTGGCGTACTAATCCAAAGGTCCCGGGTCCAGTTCGCATGCCCCGATGTCATTTATAAAATGACAAAATATGATATTTAGATTCAGCCACAACCGTAATTATCAAATATAATAGCTTGGCTATCTGATCCATCATTATAAGTAATAAGATGGCATGTTAGCCCGTCAAGGCGAGACTGCTAACTTTCAGGGTGAATGAAGTTTACATACGGGAAGATATACTCCATTCACGGTAGGAATTAGTCTCTGAAAGGTCTTTTTTTCTACCAATATCTTACTATATAATCGATTTCTGGTAGGGAAAAAGACCTTTCAGTAAACAATTCCTACGCTGAACAGGCTTTTCATCTTTATGTGTGTTTTTGTTTTGGATTTCCATTACAAACACACAAGCAAACACAAACACATTCTATTTTATTTGCATGAAATTCAAAGATTTACCATTTAAATTTCGTTAAAACTAGCACGGTACGCAAGCGGAAAAGAAGACTACCACATCTAGTATAGTTTGCCAGTCATGGCTGAGATCGAGGTTCGAATCCCGGTAAGGTGTATTTAGGGTTTTTATTCAACTAAATGTTTTACTACTCTTTTTTACTCCCCAAGGTACATTTACACAATATTCTACTCTACTAATTCATACGCCATCCGCGAGATTGAACGAGGACTACCCAGGACTAGTAGTAAAAGCGTTGAGGGAGGGTAAAAAAAAATTCTATGGGTTCCTTGAACGCCCGTCGTTTCCCCGGGGTAAATGAGAGCGGAAGTCTGTCGGCGGCATTGTGTGACTTTATAGACAGAGAAGGGATTTCTTACAGGGGTAATAATTCACCGAAAATAATAACACAGACCTACAACGGCCGAGTTAGAAATAAGGTATTGTTGGATTTTAGAGAATGTTCGACCTTTTATAAAAATTACAAAAGCAGTTTTTTTTAGGTCAACAATGATAACATTTTAGATTATTATTGTTATTTTATGAATATTTATTATATCTATTGTGAAAGCTGCAGATCACGTGGCCTGGCTGGCGTATGAATGCGTGAAAGAAGATCTAGTAAGCTGTCAGATAACGTTATTATTATTAAAAGTGGACTACAGATTGCTTGGCAACCCTGAATACCAGGGTTAATTCCGCAACAGAGTGCATTAACTGTTCCTTAAACTATGTTTACATAAAAATATTAGATGAGAATTTTAATAAGAATTATTATTATTAGAGTAGAAAGTTTCGATAGTAAGTTATATACAAATTTCCCCCCCCCCCCCCCCCC
>CABFOV010000424.1:0-12991 GCA_902141375.1 Timema poppense | reverse complement strand
AGGAAGGTATAATATAGAGAAAATGAACTCGCATTAACGTGGAGGTACGGCTTGAAAAAAAAAGGCCACCTTATAACATCTGACTGGGATTTAAACCCCAATTTCCACGTCACCGGCAACCCAAACAAGACGAGTTTGACGCCTTTTCCAATCCACCTATCAATGCTGAGAAATATTAAAATACTTTTTTTTTAATTATCACCGCCTGTTCACTACCTACCTGTTCAGGTTATACGCACATGTCACAATTTATTCGAATGAGGTTAAGCTGAAGAAGGCAGCATTTAATAGGTTATCTACCCTAATTCACGTTATAGAAGAGTAGGAAATCATTTTGGAGAAACCAGCCTAAATTTGTATATTCGTTTTCCAAAACTATCCATTCCGATACCTAGAATGTATCTTGGGACCTAATTCTACAATTTACATTTAGTTAACATTATTTAGCGTTGTCCTTTATTTACTAAAATAAAATAATAATAATAATTATTATTATTATTATTACCGCGTCTTACTATCCGTTCGGGTTATACGCACTTACGCTAATGTGTAATGGTAGGGTGATTGTGAGATGAAATGGAGGACCTACAGTTTAACGTGGAATCCGAACCACGGTGGAGGCCTGGCATTCCCCACATCCACAAGATGTCTTGTCAGAGGTGAAGGAAGGGTTTGGTAATCAGATAAATCTTTGACAGGACCGAGGATTGAACCCCGGCAGCCAGAATATAAGTCTGACACCTTACCCCTAGACCGCCAGGTCACCTACTATAATATAAGTTGGAATATAACACCTAATCTAATGTCCTTTTATTCCTAATATTAATTCCTAATCCTACTAGTTGGTCCACCCCGGGTGTATTACGCCCCCAGTACCCTGCCCCACTGGGTGTCTCGCCTTCCTCTGGATCTAAACCCGCCTCAGTAGTCCCGACCGGGATTAGAACCCCGATCTCCCCATCATCAGCAGGCCAGTCTAACACAAGAGTGACGCCCTTAGATCATTCGGCGGGTTACAACATATGTTACATTGACTTTATGAAAGAGCGCTAAATATAAAAATAAGAGAGAAGGTTGTCCTAAAGTCTTCCCTTCCTAAATTTATGATAACGAGTTTACGATAGAGAATATCTCATACTCTCGCCGAGTCCAAAGAAACGTCTTTTTATAACACTGTTACTTTCGTATGACGTCATATAAAGCGGGGGATAACAACTTTTAATCTGGTGGAGTGCAGCCGATGTTTACCCCATGTCCTCCTCCAGTCAACAAATCAGAAGGTGGTATTGGGGACGGGGGTTGTAAATTTCACCCGAGTCTTGGCCGTCATGTCAACACTTGGGTTCAAAGAGCGCTGCGTTACGCTTGGTAGAACACAAATCTGTTCTAAACCTTGTTCGTGTTCAGCCTATAGCTAAGAGAGAGAGCGGGGGGGGCAGATATTCAATAGGATAATTTTCTTCTGTGATGGCTTGCGATCTACTAAGTAGGCGAGGGGGCTGAATTTGAAGGAGGTGCCACCTTTAGCTAATTACATAAAGCCGTCAGATAGTGGGTTGGGGGATCATTGGGGGTAGAATTTGTTAGCAAATACTTAAACCAACCTTAAAATTATTTTAATTATCTTATTGATTATAAACTGAAAATATAATCCAAACAATTAATGCCAGTTAGAGCTAAACCTTTTTCGTAAAGTTTTTTTTAGTTTGTTTATTCCAGAAAAACGGGATATATTTTTTAAGGCTTTGATTATAATATTTAATTATTAACATCTTCTATTCACGACAGACCTGACGTTAGTGACACATTTAACCACCAAGCGGTGTAGTCGATATGTGAGGTTGAGAAGAAAAGGGGAATCTCCGTTATTGTTTTATGTGAACTCGATTTAAATAACTAGCTGGGATTTTTCCCTCCTTCCAGATAAGCATAATGAAGACCGGAAGATTTTCCGGAAAAAATATGGGGAATTTTTCTGTCTTGCATTTGAAATTATAGCTAAGAATGGTAAATAGTCACCGAAGATCGAACCGGATTCTCTAGAACTGTGGCCATTACACCTATACAATGTATTACCAAGACCGGCGATATAATCATTCCCTTCCCCCGCCCCCCATTTTATAGATATATTCATAAGTTAGTAATTTTAAGATGAGGAAATAAATGTGTCTTAGTAAAAAATATTTTTAACATTGATTTTATTATTTAGGACCAAGGTTAACCATTTTATGATTATCTTATAAACCCACAATGGATTTACCAATATGTCCCCATAACCATACGTATAGATACAGTAGCCAAAAACAGAACATCTTAAAGAAAATCATAAGGATTTTATCAAATATATTTAGAGAAAAGCGGCAAATCACAAATAGGCCTACACAGGCTAGCTACGAGGTTTTGTCTTGTTTTTTTGTGGAGCTAAAACATAAATCTATCACACTCTGTCTTATTGATCACGGTGATGTGGTTTATTTTAATACAGGGTGGGACGGAAACAATTAGACGGTATATGCTGAGGAAAGTGATGGACAACGTGCTGAGGTTTGTCTGACGTCCGGTGGAGCTCGCCTGAGTGACATCATCTTCAAAAAGTTGCCAGGCCTCCACCGTGGTTCGGATTCCACGTTAAACTGTAGGTCCTCCATTTCATCTTACAATCACCCTACCATTACACATTAGCGTAAGTGCGTATAACCCGAACGGGTAGTAAGACGCGGTGCTAATAATAATAATAATAATAATAATAATCTTCAAAAAGTGATATAGTGTAGTATGTAGTTTGCTTTTATTTAGCTGGGGAATATTTACTTTTTAATTTAAGTATTAGCTTTCAAGTTACTAATCGTCTAAGTGTTTAGGCCCCAACCAGTGTAGGCTAAACTCTTTTTTATTGTTTAAAGATTGAATCTCATACACCAGTTATTTGGTTATCATGCCCCCGAGGTAGGATATAATAAAAAGATCAAATTTTATGTATTTTAAACTTTATTTCTTTCAATGATCATCTGTAAGTATTTAACGCCTGCTGGTCGGAAATGAAATTCCTATATGTATATAGGGTTGCATTTACATATCTTTCAGGCGATAGCAATAACATCAGTCTTATAATTAAAACAATAAGATTACAAACCAACTAAGTTTAATTCCAATAATATTCAGTTAAGAACTGTCATCATAATGGGCCAGAGTTATATTTTGAGTCGTGAGATAGTAAAAGTATCCATGGCAACAGTTTCCTCCTTCAAAATAAGGTAATTTATTTTTGATAATATATATTAAGAGCGGTTTTGTATTTTAAAAGTTTTCCAAAAGAAATCCCTATTTTTACTTTCTCGCTATCTTACAGGTAGAGAAAGTATTGTAACCGTAAAAAAAAAAAATCTAAATCAAGATTTTGATGAATCTTGACGTTTCATGACCCCCCCAAATCCGAAAAAGTTGTTTTTGACTTTCCTTCTGTTTGTCAGTCTGTCTGTCCCTCCAACTAGAGCCTAAACTATTTTACCGATCGGGATAAAACTTTGTACCTAAGGTTTTCATAGGGTTACCCCAAGGGGTTTTTGGAATTGGATATCTAACCCTAAAATTAAGGGTAGTTTACTAAAGGACAAAAAGAGAAATAGTCGATTTTCTCAAAGTCAGCTTTAACGATTTTGATTAAATTCCATTGCTAAACATTTATAAATATTCCAAACAAAATGGCTACTCTCAATATTTCGGTAAAATAATTTTAAAGGCTCCGGTATGATAACTATTTGAGATATGAAATTACTTATCGTTACAAATATGTAGGTCTCTTTATAATACAAATATTTTAGAAGAAGCATATTTTTATAAATCCAATAACTTTCAAGCTATACGTAAATATATATATATATTATATATATATATATTTTAACTTTTCGAACACAAACGGTAAAAGTATTGCGACCGCAAAAGAAAATCTAACCTACAATGTTGATGGATTTCGACGTCTCATGACCCCCCAAAACTTAAAAAGTGGTTTTTGCAATGACGTCTCTCTGTGTGTCTGTTTAAACTTAAAATTAAGAGTAGTTTAAGAAAGGGTGAAAAGATAAAAAATAGATTTTCTCAAAATCGACTTTAACGATTTTGATTAAAATTCGTATCTAGGTGTTGATTAAGATTATACATAAACTGGCTATTTTCATTTTAACATGAAAATTAATTTTAGGGTACTTTACAGAAGCAGAAACTTCCGTATCTCCGCAATCTATTTGAGATACTAAATAACTTATCATTGGAAAATTGTAGTACTATTAAAAATAAAAAACTTTTATATGGAATATATTTTTGTAAATTCAACACTTTCTGAGGTATTGGCAAATATATTAATACAATTTTGTGAGCTTTAGTTGTATTTAAAAAATATACTACTTAAGTTTTAACGCAATAATTCTCCAATGCCATAGAGTAATTAAATATAAGTAATTCTCTATAAAAGTTTATTGTTTTTCCTTAAACTCTTAAGAGAAAGTTTGCACTACAATGATCTCCTTCATTTTAGACTCAATAGTCAATATTTACATTTTTTATTGGTCAAAATTTATAAATAAAGAATTTAATAGCAATGCGATGGCATGAAGATTTGCAACACCTAATAAAATGTCGACAATTTTAACAGTGGACCCAACATTGATCCTTTTTATCGGTCCAAACATACAAATGAGGACATTTATATTTTTTTAAACAAAATTATAAAATTTAAAACCGTGACTAAAAAAATGTTTTACATAAGGATAGTGCAATATTTGACTGGTTTTGCTAGTGTATATTATTTCGTTTCACATACATTACGAATTTTGAGATAATATCTCCATTTTCAAACAATAGAGCGAAAAAGTCCGTTCGAAGCTCCGTAGCATTTATTTTTTCTGATAAATGGATGATTTTACGGGGAAATATATGCAGTTGCTACGCAGATAAATATTTCAAGAAAGGGGGGAGGGGGNGGGGGGGGGGGTTATAGTACATGTATTAGAATCAGCGTACTTAGTTCTTCAGATCACTTTATATCTTTACAAAGGGTCACTCAGAGGTTTAGAATATAATTTTCTGTGTAGTTTTATTGAACTAATTTTCTATTATGTCAAAGCTTGTATTTCCTTTCGCACTTCACCTAAAATCGCCCTTTGTCATGTAAAAAAGAGGGACAAGAAAACAGACAAACCTTATATAAAGATAAGGAAGGAGGCAAGCTCGCTGATAGTTCTAAATATTTTAAAATTTTCTGTTGCGAGCCTATAGAAAATGTACCGTATTTGGCTGAATCTAGAGCACATTTTCATCAGGCCTAGTCTCATAGTTTCACAAATATGCGTAAAAATTTGAAAATGAGATCATTTTAACTTTTTCTTTTATTATTAAAAGTAAAAATTTAGGGGTGATAAGTAAAGAGAACCCTGTTTGAATCTTTCGAATTTATTTTGGCGTGTGCCAAATTTTGAAATAAGGCAACGTAGAATTAAATAATGCGTTAGAGCTGAATGTCTGCGTGCCAATTTCTCGCTTACCGAAACTGCAACCTTAAAGATCGCAGCTAAATGTGCCAAATCCACAAATTTTCCAGTAATTTTAAATTGTATTTTGAAGGACTGTGTGTCCCACGTGCATGTCAGCCCTGTTCAAACTCAAGCTTACGTCGACCCTAATTTCTTAAGACAAAAAAAGGGACGGGGGAGAGGTGGGTTGGTGGTACGACGGTGTTCATAAGGATAACATTAAAACCCACATAAAACAAAACTTTGTTTATGTAAAGGGAAACTGTATTTCATCTTGCTCATACCATGATTATTTTTCAGACAAACTTATTTTACAAATATCAAAAAAATTGAGGCTTAAAACTGTAAACAATGTAATTAAAAATGTGTGAGTGTGTGACATGCGTGTGCTCCATCTGACAAGCCAACATGGCAAAAAATAATGCTCCAACAGACACGCTAGTGTCTTTTCTCTAAATAATTAATTGACTTTCAAGTTATTTATTCAATGCGTAATTGCCGATCTCAATAAACGCGCCTCTACCGATGGTCACATGAATAACTGGTAACTAAAGTAGCTTTTATATAGATCAGCGGTTCACAAACTCTGACCGTTTTTGGCTCCAAATTGTGTGTCTGGAATCATGGTCGAATATAAGATTGTAGATTATTTGAGCATATATTTTAAGTTTTTTATATAGAACGGTAATGTCCTTTAGCCTACACAAGTTACGGGTTATTAGTGTCTGAGACCACACTTAAAAATAAACTCAGAATTTATCTTACCCCCAACTTCCTGATCACAGCGACATCATACGCAGCAGTCCACCCCTAAAAGCTAATACAAAGTCCTCCCAGACGGGAAATCTAAAATTAGGGAGCAAACTTCTAGATTCTTAGCAGTGCCTTTTAGCGAGTCTCTTTGAAAGGGATAAGGAAGGAAGAGAAACATCCCAAATGTTTGATACGCCTTTTCATAGCTTGTAAACCTTGCTTTCCAGTGTTTGGTGAGAGTAAACAGTTATTTTACAGGTGCTATAGGAAGTTGTCACTTGTATAAACACTTGGGACATGTGTATATGTCAAAACAACTTGGAGATGTATTCAGATGAATGGGTTTTATTAAGAATGGATCCCTCTAATACTCGGTGAGACTGTAGAAGACGCGAGAAAAGGCCAGTGTTTTATCAGTTTTTATAGCAAAATACATTTTTTTTTGTCGAAATAAAATATTTCTCTAGTAGAAATATATAAAGTTTAATTTTCCTCACATGGTTATCTCAACAGTTGTTAAATATCTCTCATGTGTATATCGGTTAGATGAAAAACTTTTTAACGAAGAGAAAAATTTGTCATTAAATTCTACGAAACCCTCGACAGATATTCAAGAATTGTTGATATCACAATGTGAAGAAAAATAAACGATGTTTCTATAGGAGAATTATTTTATTTATTTTTACCAAAAAAATGTTCCCTATAAAAACTGCAAAAATAATGCCCTTAGTTTGAATTCTCTATATCTCAACTTAAACATATTTGAGGATGCGAGAAAATATCGGACTCATTGATTTTAAAAAAATGCATTTAAAAAAAACAACCTTAAATTGATTTTAAAATTTTAATACTCCTCATTAGTGGATCAGTTACAACACTATTCTATGACAAACTTAACAACCAGACTCCAGACCAATAATCTACCACACTTATTGATGGTTTGAACATTATAAAGAATGCAATACAACAAAAACCCATTTGTTCACAAAGAGTTATTATTTATATATTTGTTTATAATTCTTATGTTTATAATTTTTTAAAAGATTCTGGATTCCTATAGTCATTATGAAACAGTTATTAATTTAAAGATGAAACTTAAAATTAAAATAAGAAGTGGAATTATATTAATTATAATATGCTATTTTACAAACAAAATATTTTTCATTCAAAAGGGAGGTGTATTCACATCGATGGGGATGTAGGCTAATGCGTCAGACTCGCTATCTACTTTAAATGCTGATAAAAGGAGAGTTGAGGTTCTAATTTTGGCTGAATGAACCGAGTGTGGTTTTCGACATGAGATTTTTACATTCACTTTCAAAGCTAATGCGGATGCACATTTCTATGCTACTCTCCTAACCATTTGCCCTAAAAACATGGCCCCTAATCCCTCTTATGATGAGTGTAAAAATATTTTTTTTACTCATAAATCTTATTAATTAATGCCTGGGAGCATAGCTATAATAAACTGCTAATTACGTGTTTATTCTACTTTTGCACCAAACTCACACTCATTTTCAAATTAAAATAGAACTGTAAGACCTCCAGTAAAAATCATAGGTGGAAAATTTTTCGCTTCACATCCAATTAAAAATTTGAACTCAAGCGAATCAATTCAAATATAATATTTTAAAATGAAAACTGTTAGAATCAGATCTTAATATAATATAATAATAGTTTATAATTGAATACTATCAAAACCAAATATAGTACTAAACTAAGTTTTATATATATAATTGAATACTATCAAAACCAAATATAGTAATAGACTAAGTTTTATATATACAAAACTTAGTCTAGTACTATATTTGGTTTTGATAGTATTCAATTATAAAATATTATACATATATATATATATATGTGTGTGTGTGTGTGATTATACTAAATAAATATATATTTATATATAAGTTATTAGACACAATTATTTATGTATATACAATATAGTTTAAAAACAAAAATCAAACCAAAAGCCCATGTCCAAATAAAGATAAGATTCGCAAATTTCTACGACAAAAAAAAGTTAAATTATCCAGATGTTTGACATTAGTATTATAAGTTCGAATGTAATTCTAACGAGTGCAAATATGGATCTGGGATCTATTTGGATTTAAAATTTAGAATCTGGCGCCAATATTTCAAAATGTTCAGTCTTCAGTATTTCGAATCGAATTATAATCCTAACAAGATTTCAGATTAAGATATGAAATTTCAAACTTTTCACAATATTTGTTTATATATATTTTGTTACACACATTAAAGTAAAATAAAAACACTAGAATTTTACTTATGGTTTCAGAAACGCCATCTTGAGTCAAAAATGGTCAAAGGTTAGAAACCGTTGACCTAACTATAGAACAAGGAATCTTTTTCTCTCTCGCTAATTGGGGAAGGGCACGTGACAAGTTCCCGCACCCAATCATGAATGAAAGCAAATTACTCTGTAAATATTTAGACAACGGGCAAGACAGTCAAGGAGGCATTACCGCATTTGGTAAGAAGTGTTTAGACAAAATTGAATGCGTCTATGATTAACTTATTTACCCGGTGTATTTAACTGCGCGCGATAATGAACTCTGCCCACGGATTGGAACAACAATTGAAGCTCTTTTGATCAACGTTTCGTTTAGCACAAAATAAATCATTTAAGTTCTAACGTAAACGAAACTGCAAACAGTGAAATTCTCTTTCTCCATAAACTAAAGCTTTAATGCGGTATTTACTTGTCTATTTTCGCGAATTATTTAACAATTAACTTGACTTATGAATTACTATACCATTATTTCAATGTTGAGAGCAAAACAACGTTTGTTTATTTTTCGAATCAGGAGCTAGTTTTTATAACGACCAACTTCTGAGAGCCACCCAGCTTTAATATACATTTAGAGGAGAGGAATTTTTTTCCCCTTTTTCATTTCTTCACATATACGATCATTACTCTAATGGGGCAGGGAGGGGGAAGAAAGCAGCGTATAGGTAATAAACACGCATTTTCGCGGAAGTTGAGTGGGAAACCAACTAGGAAAAACCATCCTCAGTAGACTAGACCGGAATTCTAGCCATATCTCTCCGTATAATCAGTATGCCAACACGAGAGTGAAACCTTAGAGCATTCGACCACTGTGTCAGGTGTTTACCTTAATTCACGGTAGGAAGGGCAGTGTATACATTCAAACATATTATGTTTACGGTCAACATTTATAACGTTTTAGTTAATTGCAAGTCGTCCCCAGGCGAAAAAAGTCCCAAGTCAACTTTCATACTTGTCTAACTCGCACCCTATTGTAAGCTGAGAAGTTATGTGTTTTATTAGCAAATCTACAACTATACATGTTTGTATTATATATAACTCTGCCAATTTTTATGACGTCATGAACCCTACCTTAATAAATCCCATACATTAACTGGGTAACATAAATTATTCAATTATATAGATTGCGGCTACGTTGTTGAAAATTGGTAAACTTTTGAGATGGAAAACTCTCGAAGCAAGTATTTTAATTGCAAATTTTCCTTTTAATATTTTGGAAATTTTTGGCCGCGTTTTTGTTGAATAAGCTTTCATTTAATTTTTTTTATTAAAAATTGGTATTTTAGAACTGTAGGTATCATTGTAGAAAGGAAACGCCTCACGTTAAATAAACTATAATTATGTTTGACTATCAAAAGATAATGGTGTAGATCAAATGACTTTACCTATATATATATAAAAATAGATCTATAAGCTGTAGAATAATGTCCTACCACAATATTTATGAATTTACACATTGTTTGATTGCCGTTCTCTTTGTGTTTCGTCCACAATTTAGTACAAAGGCCAAAGAGAGGTTGAACAAAAGAATTCAACAAGACTATTCTTACGATGATCCTGTCGTCTCCGACTCTGAACAAGAGGGCGGTGGTCAACTAGATCCAGAGACAATCCAGATTACTTCTCAAAAAAACACATCACAGGAGAGGAGGTTACTGGAGAGAACAGTTCTTTTGTTGTGGTAACCCCATTACTGTCTCTCAAGAGCAAAGAGCAAAGACCAACCAACCTCTTGCCTCCTTGAGCCTGACACTTTCTGTTTATGTCTATTTATTAAACAAAAAAACTAGAAGAAATAGTGTAGGGGATAGTTGATGGATAACAACGAACAAAGATTCCTGACATTCACTCCTATCACGTGAGAATTCGCTCTCAAATGCCCCCGTAAGGTTTTTTTATTTATCGTGTCTCCTTACTCTTCAGGGTAAAACTCTCTCTCTCTCTCTCTCTCTCACACACACACACACACACACACACACACACATATATATATATATATCAATTTAGCCTTATGCTATAAGTAAAGAATGACCCTAAATATGGGACGAATCCTTGAGAACATTTCCGTGCTAATTCAACGGTCCGGGGTTAGATTCCCGTGTTCAGGTCTCATTTTAAAACTAATTTAAATTAATTTAAATAAATATAATAATTGAGTAACGTGGAAGTGATACGAGGGTGAGAATTAAAAACAAACGTCCCCACACAGGTGGAAAACTGTTTTTTTTATATATATTTTCAATAGACCTGGCCGGGATTCGATCTCCTACCTCCCCGTCAATGGTGGCCATATGTATGCAATATGAGACGTGCATCACCACAGTCATTATGTTCGTCCTTGTTTTGATAATAGCTGAGGTTACCAACACAAATACAATTAAGTTCATAAAATTGTTTGTGATTGTATGCATTATAAGTTGAATCAATATTTTGAAACAAACCAGCATTTTAATATAAATATCTATAAAATGCATTCAATGAAAATCCCTTTCATCAATCTTTTAAATATATGTGTTGGGCGTAAAGCCCGAAAAAGGTCAATGGATGGATTTTTTGCTCAATCCTAGGATTGGACGTTTTAATATTACAAAAGCCCAAAGTTCTATTCAATTTCGGGCTTTAACCGTCTCCAAACAGCCAAACCTAGGATTGTGCAAATTACTAAACGACCAAAGCTTGAAATAACCTTTTTAGTTCTTTTCTTGACCAGAATGAACAGAAGACGCACGCCCAATTTTGAGCAACAACGTGAATTCAAGAGGGCAAGTGGATCTCATTGATATGCAAACATAACTGGACCAAGATTACCAATTTATTTTACATTATCAAGACCACCTGACCAAATTAATTTTTTTTTAAGTTTAGCTTAACCTAACCTAACATTCATTCACGACCTTGGTTTACTTGGATGACAACTCAAAAAGCTACTAGAAATATTACCCAATGAATCCCTACGCCAACAGCTGATATATTTCACTTTGGATAACTGTAATGAAAAAAATATGGTAATGTAAGAATGTGATAGTTAAACATAGTAAATTAGGTCAATATTATTTATATTTATTTGAGGTCGGGCACAAAGCTTATTTAAAATTTTATTCCTCTTAAACGTCCAATGAATATTGCTTCAAAATGGCGACCAAAAAATTTAATTCATATGAATAAACATGACGTAAACAAAATCTTTACAATGATTTACTCATGCAGTGGATAAAAATATTTTATTCACTTAAATATTTCGAAATACGATAAAATAATCATAAAATGATGCATCATGTATATAAAAAATGACAAGTATATTCTCTTTTCCAAGTAAAACGATGCTTGTATTAAAAGGTATTAATGTAGGCACTATATTACACATTATAGATAACATTCCAAAACGAAGAATAAGTACTTTTAGTTTTGTTTAAAATATTGTTTCGGATTTGGTAAAAAGAAATTATTCAAATTAATTAAATAGTGGTAGAAAACTTAAGTTAACGTTATTTTAAATGTAAAATATAATAAATAATTAAAAAACTTAAACATTTATAACAGCGATTGATCCTTTAAAAGTGTTGGCAACCCAAAATCTAAACATATTATTTTTGAACTGTCCATCCAGCTAAAAATACCTATTATGAATAGACATTAACGACAGTATTTTCAACTTTGTTTATTTTTAGTAATTGGACAATCCTAGGTTTGGATGTTTGGAGATAGCCAAGCCCGAAATTGATTAGAACTTCGGGCTTTGGTCATTTTAAAACGTCCATTGCTGGGATTGCGCAATAAAATCCGGTCATTGGCTGTTTTCATGCTTTGCCTCCATTACAGAGATTTTTCGTTTTACAATTGTTTTAAAGACAGGGAAATCATAGTTCGATTTGACATTGGACGACTTTTATTTCTTCTGCACATGCATTTGAGACCAAACTACCTTCGAGACTACAAAATTTCGCACAAATCCACATGATTATTACTTGTTCTACCAATAGGGACTGTGACAAAATGATCATTAATAGCAGCAATCTACTGTTCACACCTTGTACTCAATTAAGTACGAAAACATTGACCGTGTATTCCCAGAGTAAAAGATACAAACACTTTTAAAAGTTAAAAACATTGCACAATATATATTGAACATATGTATTTTATTTTAGGATTAGTTGAAATTTCACACCGGAGGGTTGGGTTCAGAACCAAATTAACACCCCCCCTTCCCCCTTTTCTTCTGAATCCGTGCTTGTGTAACCCTTTAACCAATCAGTCACGGAGACTTTGCAGTAACAATTCAAATTGATTGTACTCGCTCCATTGTTTCGAACAAAGAATATATTTGTGCGATTGGTTCCAAACAATTGTCTAGTACAAGGAGGGGGAGGGGGAGGGAGGACGATACAATATACTATAACCCCCCTCC
>CABFOV010000423.1:104940-196579 GCA_902141375.1 Timema poppense | reverse complement strand
TATTATTATTAGCACCGCGTCTTACTACCCGTTCGGGTTATACGCACTTACGCTAATGTGTAATGGTAGGGTGATTGTGAGATGAAATGGAGGACCTACAGTTTAACGTGGAATCCGAACCACGGTGGAGGCCTGGCATTCCCCACATTCACAAGATGTCTTGTCAGAGGTGAAGGAAGGGTTTGGTAATCAGATAAATTTATGCCGGGACCGGGGATTGAACCCCGGCCGCCAGCATAGAAGCCTGACACCTTACCCCTAGACCACCAGGTCACCTACTAATTAATATACATTAGCCATTTATGAAGGAGTTGAAGGCATGGTGCACCCACTCCATAGCCCTGAAATAAACACCACTTTTATTACAAGGATTGTTATTTCAATGATTGGGGTAGATCGGGGGAAAGTTTTATATTTTTAAGATCATTTGGTTCTTTCTATGAGCAACTAAGTAACAAAAAATGATTTTGTATTAATGATTCAGTGTTTAATAAGATTTCCCTCGCCTACCCAACACCTTATCTCACCCAACCTGATTTTAACAAATTACTCTATTTTAAACCCTTGTTGCATATCATTGTCTAGCAAGTATGGTGACAGGTAACATCACGTGTGTAATTGTTTGTCGGGGAGAAGGTGATTGGCAGTTCCCTGCTATTCGTTCACGACGTAACCAACGCCAACGTTTGGATGATCGACTTTGCCAAGACGCTGGTGCTTCCTAATGGGACCAAGATAGATCATGGTTCCAAGTGGACCGTGGGGAACCATGAGGATGGCTACCTCATAGGAATCAACAATCTCATCTCCATCTTCTCGGATATGCTACAGCTGCCGGATCCCACGGCACACTGTCTTCCTGCGCCAACGGTCACCACGATTGTCACTGCCGCCAGCGAAGATGAGAGAAATGCCACAGATAATACATGAGCATCACTTTAATAACGTATAGATTAATATAAAGTGATACATAGTAATCGGCGCTTTGATTACTAAACTTGAGTACAAAATATTAAAAATCAAATATTGTATAGTGAATAATAAGTGAATGACTTTGCCTCGATATTTGGCAAAGTCTGCGAAACCGAAAACCTAATATAAAAAGATTATGAAAAATTGATTTTATTAAAATAAAAACAAAGAAATCAAAATCATGAGAGTATTGAAGTAATAAACTAATCAAATACATATTTTGAAATAACTTATAAGTTATAATTTTTTTCTAACAAAAGATATTTGTCTATATATTTTTCAACAGTTAATTTTTCAAGCTAATTGATAATGGTACAAAATGATAACTTCCATATGGTAAAAATAATAATTATTTTTGTAGGAAAAATAAAAAATATATTTTTCGCATAAGGCAGTAAATTACCATTAAGCTAATTTAATGGTTAGTAAAAACTTTTTGCAATAAATACAATCTATTGAAAAGTGACAAAAGACTGAGATTTTGCAAAATATTTAAAAATAATTGAACAATTAGTGATATTGTCAATTTATTTTTATTCCCACTTTGACTCTTTACTACAAGAAGATTAGGCTACACAAAATGTGAGGAATTCATGGGGGAAGTGTTCATATAAAGATGTAGAGGAAAGAGCATTTTTCACATTTACATTTTGTTAAAATATTACACAGCCTCCTTAGTATTTTACAGATACGCTGTATAATTATTAAAGACAAAGTTCTCTTTGATAAGAGATTAACCCTAAGATTGGCAGTGTATCTTAAGAGAGAACCTTTTTTTTATGTTCATAAAAGATATTATTTTTGCTTTGAACAATCGTTTATAGTTAGTCTTTATGAAAAGGGTAATTTCTAGATTTGACTTTATTCGTGAAATAATTGCACATTGAGTGTGAACCTATCACAGAAGATAGGGGATGTTGCCAAGTCTTAAGGGCTAATGTGGCGATGAGGCAACAGCCCGTTGGTTTTTGACACATACAATCACTTTTTTTTCCAAGGGATCTAGTTTCTGTGATTCGTGGATCATTAGTGGTCCTTGGTGGTGTACCATGTAGTCCACAAATAAGGCCACAGGAAAATTAAGTTTGAGACTTAAGATTTCAAAAATAAATAATCAGTAATCTAACCTAAAATTATATTTACTATACGATCATGTAACGACTCTCCAAATATCCATTTTGAACAAAATCGTTATGTAAATTTTTTTAAATTACACAATATCAAATAATTATTTATTTGAGGACAGAAAACAAAATTCTAACACTACCCCGAGGACAGACAGAATTGTTTTTGGGATAGCCGGCCCATAAAACCTAAAGATTCATCATAATCTCGAGGTAGAAATTTTTCACAGTTACACTATTTATTATTTTTAATAGAAAGTAAAAAGGGAAATAAATCAAAAGAATACCTTATTGACGGCTGGTTCAACTAAGTCAACTATAATTGGTTCCACAAATACAGTCCAAATTTCATATGCAAAGCAGACATTTCTTAAAAAAAGTACTATATTATTATTTATTAATAATAAACAGATCATATTTACGACTTGACATTAAAGTAGATTTAGTATTATTAGCTGTCATATAAGGTTCTTCCTATGAAAAATGGTCTTTAAAATGTATACGTGAAACAAATTTATGTATCCAAATATGCTGTTTTTACTGTTTTACAGACACTTTTTTCCTGTTTTGACAGTTACAGGTGGTAGGTAGTATGTATATCAGGGTGGGTAGTCTGCGTGTGCATCAAACTCTTATCAAGTGGTCTGCAATCAGAAAAAAAATTGAGAAACATTGGTCTAGCATATTTAACCATGTATGCACAAACACATGACTTGACTACAGTCCTACTCGACTCTTTGTAGCAGATGACAAAATATATAATAAATAAGGTTTAATTATTATATTTTACTATCCATAGTACATCTGATACGATACATATTTATCTCGTAGTTGAAACTTTACACACACCCTGGCTTATAAAACAAACTATCAACATATATTCATCCTCTGGTATTTAATTCTTTTTTCATGTTGGTGTGTTTTCTTTCTCTTTGTTCCTCGCAACTTGCGGTTCCTTGACAACCAGTATTTGAGCTCAAAAACTAGTTCATAGGAAAGCATGTGTATTTTAAAAATATCCTGAAGAAATAATGTTTGTTGCAAGATTATTTTAAACATAGCATTGTTTTTTTTATAGCGAGGATATAACACCTCTGTGACTATTTACATTTAGAGAAAGGGACATGTAATTGTTGTTTTATTAAGAGTTTTCATGACACATTTTTCCTAATAAAGAATCCCCCATAAACAATTAGTTACAAATAGAAACCTACCATACCTGTACAGGTAAAAAGGGAGAAAGAGTGCCTATCTAACTGGATTACAGTAACTATTGAAGAGGGTTCAGTAAAGAGGAAGGAGATAAATAGTAGAAAATAGTAAGGATGAACACAGGATGTATTCCACAGTAAAAATAAGCTCACAGTTCACCCTTCACACTGCTGCCAGTTGACAAAGCGGTAATGTTTGTCTAAGTAACACTGCTGAATACCTCCAACTAAGTTTCTTTATATCATAAGTAAATGTGAAACAAGTACCACCGACTATATAAAAAAATCAAACAAAATGACAATAAAAGGAAAGAGATAAAATTGATAGCTAATATCAACTAAGAAAATAAATAAAAGAAAAATATCCAATTTCCTCTTTTCTTGACCCTCTTCTTTGTATACTGTATACAATTTATACCTAAAAAAATCATGTTTGTATATTAATGAGCTGTATGTCTTTGTATTCTGCAGTGACCTACTGTGTGTATGTTTTAGCAAGAAAGACATTTTTCAAAACTTTATGTAACCCTTTTAGTTCTTGACTATTGCTTATGTTAGATTGTATCTGCTTCAGGACCTAAGTTTGTGGTTTCATACCCAGCCGCAGTTGACAGATTTTTCTTGAGCGATAAAAATATGTAGAACAACTTCCTTCAGAGAGGAAGTAAAGTTGTCAATCCCATGTTGATTGTGGCATGTCAAAGAACCCTGGAAAATATGTGAAAATACCTTTCCCGGTAAAATTGGTAAGCCCTTTTGCTTTGGCTCATAGAAATTCTCATGTGCTGATATAATCAGTCGGTTCAGAAAGTGCACCTTAAATACCTCAAATAAATAAAAAATGATTGTATCTGCTTTTATGTGGATACAACCACATATTCCAACCTCTTTTATATTTGATGTATGCTACCACCAAAATGAGTTTGAAGTGAATGTGATATTAACAGTTTAACTAGTGACCTGTTCTCTTAAATCACAATCACGGCATGTAACCGTCATATAAACCATCTAAGTGTCTATAACACAGGGCCACAGTTCTATGGAATTCTCATCGAACCATAGTGAATCTATTGATTGAAATAATTTATGTACACATATATGCACAAACAGTATTTATTGTTCGACTGCATTCCTTCAAGTGATGGCTTGATTTTGAAAATTAAAATATTCATATAATATGCTAGGTCTTGAATTATAATGTATTACCCCATTCAACAGGTTTGGAATTTATTTTGTGTTGATACCAAGAGACATATTTGTCAAGACTGCTCATATTTTCATGAGAGGCTTTTGTATTATGAATGTAGAATTTAGGACATATGTTACGTTGCTCTTAGATTTGGCATGAAAGCTCAATATAAACCTCGTTAAAAGTATAAAATGTTGATTAAAGTTGGTCTATATCATGTACTATCACATGTTTATGATGTATTTACACATTACTTCGGTAAAAATATTGTAATATTTATCTATATGATAGTCATTATGTTTAACCTAAAGTGACTTTTAAAAAAAAATTTAAATGACTGTTTCATCCTTTTATTAAAATGAAAAATTGTCTTCAAATATATTGTACTATTTGTATATATTAAATGTATTATCGAGTAGGCACACACCTAAACTAAGAAAATAGGAAAATATTTTGTACATAATAATGACAAATAATATAAAGTGTACACTATTGCCAAATAAATAGTGTTTTTTTATTCCTTTATCAAAGAAACTCCCCCCCTCTCCACCCAAAAAAAGCCCCAAAGATGATGTTAATTGAATGTTCCTCACATAAAAATGTTCTAATGAGAAATAATACCTCTAAATAAGTAATATATGTCCAAAAGTGATTTCACATGTAAACAATTTTAATTTAAGGAATCGAATAGATTGAAAAATGATAACATAGAAACTGGAATCCAACCCGAGACCTTTGACATAGTGTGCCAAAGCTCTACCACTGAGCTATCCAGGGATTGTCTCAATTTTAATAAAGATACGGCTCATGTCTGTAAATACAATCCTTCATCCCCCAAGCTTCACCTTTCATATATACTTAATTGTATATTGTTAATTTCTCCCATAATTTTAAGGGAGTTTGTTAAATTTAGCTCAGTATTGAACTTTCATTAGTAAAGTCTAGGTATCAGATACACGTTAACTCACAACAAAACGTTTTGAAAGTAAACATTTTGGGTACAGTAGCTTGTAAATTTAGGCTACATGTAGTTTCTAAAATAAGTGGTTTTTTCATGACAATCTTCTATTATTCATTTTCAAATATTTTACTACACTCTTTAAAAATAATGAAATATTCTTTCATTAAAATACGAATAGTGGAGCATTTTTGTTAATGATTTGCATTTAAAATAGGATAGTTTGTAATATCTTTATTAATACCAATATATGTTAAACAAAATAATAATCCTGTATCCAATAGCTATATTTCACCTTCAGTAGAAAAAAAAAATCATAAATTTAGAAAATTGTGATGATGGTATTAATATAATTACAAGTTTGATTTGAAAGAAATAATTTATAACTGTAACTTCACACATATAGTTCTGGACTTTGTAATAAGTCTGGAATATTCTATCTCAATGAATTATCTTTTATATGTATGTTGGTAAATTTATAAAGAATTATGATAACAGTAAGACATTACGTTCGAGCTTGATCTTATATCTCGGACTAGATCCCTAAAATATATAGTTTATCTTTATAAAACCTCTTTTCGCTTTATGAGATAATTTTATTATATTTGGACGGTATAGGATATGTGGATAGTAAAGGAACGAACACAATACTCGTATGGCATCAAACAAATCAAAATTATAGGAAGCTTCATTAGTTTTCTTGGTGTGGTGGTTAGGCTGAGATTGTATTCATGCATAACTCGTAACTAATAGTGCATAGAGTCATCATCATCATCATCATCATCATCATCATCATCATCATCATCATCATCATCATCAACTGTTTCCAGCCTGTTGCCAGGTCAGTTTAGTAAAAAGCCTCCATTTTCCTCCTTTAATTTCTCCCATTCTTCTACTCTCGCTTGAACACTTTGTTATCTGCTCCTCCCATCTCCTACTTGGCCTCCCTTGCTGTCTTTTTCCTACATACTCCATTGCCAACATTTTCTTTGGCATCCTCTCGTTTTCCATTCTCATCACCATCTCGGTCTTGCTTCCTCTACTATCTCACATACTCCCTGTACCCCCACTTTTTTCTGGATAATGCTTAGAATACAGTACATAATTCATAAGAAAAATATGATTTATTATGAAACAAGCTATATTCGCTTTGCCTGTTAAAAACGGTTATATCTGTACTTTCCTGCTTTTTTGCGTTCACATCGCTGAAGCAGGTCCACTCCATGGCTCTTTGCTTTACCATTACAGCTGTACCCATTGCAGAACATAACTGCCTTTTCTGTTATATCTATCAAGAGGGAGTGAGTGTTGCAGGTGTGTAATCGAAGAAGAAATGGTGCATCATTTTTTAACTAAGCTCAATCTAAAATCTTGAATTGATTTAACAAAATTGACTAATTTCAGTTGCCTAACAAGAAAAGGTTCTCCCTTAAAAAAACATTAGAATATTCAAGTTCAGAAAATAAATATAATTATAGTTTTACCGCTACTTGGTTGTAAACTTTTTCCACAATTATTTTTTGAACATTTGTTTTTTTCAATTAACGTTTTTTTTTAAGCAAGACACTATATTTGTGATCACAAAAAGGAGCGCATTGACAGTTAAAAATAAATATTCTAGGGGACATAACACAAAATATAGACTTTCAGTTTAGTAATAGTAATAATAAAACTCATCATTCTCTAAGAATAAGATTTAAAGTAGTCGGTAGTTGCACAATCAAAAACCAAGTTTGTTTCTGCCATCTTTAAAAGGAGAACTGGGAGGATTAAAAAGGAGTTTGTGTCACCCCAGAGAAAACAGCTTGTTCCATATTCTCCTAGCCTACGCTTAGCTGTACTCATAACAGGTACAGAACTGTTCCTAAAAGATGAAACGAGCAAGACTATTGTTTAAAGTTTTACTTAAATCAATTGTCTTTTATTAATAGGAAATGACCCAGCTTTAAATATAAATGGAATAACTAATTATTGAAAAACATAAATACACTTGAAGAAAAAGCTATTTGTTGACATTGTTTCAAATCAGGACTATCACAAGGTCCTGCCTTAAAATATAATAACAATGCTGTTAACTAAACTTAAAACTGCTTCAAAGTAAATAAATTAAATCCTTAACACTACAAAATCTGTTCATTCCTAGTCAGCCTCCAGGTTTTAAAGAGAAAATGGATTTAAAAAAAAAAGATATTAATATAACTTTATTGTCTTTCCAAAATCACAACCACAAATCTCATATTATTTAAATTACAAAATTTGTTTTATTACACACGTTTCAAAATTAAAAATGATAAATTTTATTATTTTATTAAATACAATAATAATTATATATACAGTACATAGTTTTATTAATTTTTTTATTCACAGTCTTACAAGATAGCACCAATTTTTGTCAGTGGTTTTAACAGGGCCTCTCAGAGGAATTTTATCAGGGGCTATAAAGTTTTTTTGGGCCCCTTTCCATTTTACTTTAATCCTATCTAAAGAACTAAGCAATATTCAATACTATCTGAAAAAAAAACGGAAAAAAACATACTAATAATTTATTATTATTACTAGTAGTGGAAATGGGAATACTAGTCTTCAATATATGTAAACATTTTCTGAGATCCCAGGAAATTCTCAGGCCCTTTTAGACTCCTAGGCTCAGGTACGATGCCCCTCCCTCTCATAGATCCTGGGTTTTAAAACATTTTAATAAACTAGAACCGCTTAAGTGATTGAACAGTCTAAGGCGTCACTCTCATGTTAGACTGGTCTGCTGAAGACTGAGAGAGCGGGGCTTGAATCCTGGTTGAATTTATTGAGGGTGGCTTTTCCTAAATGGTTTCCCACTCCCCTTCAACGAATATGTGGGTAAATTACCTCTAAAATGCTTCCTTCCTCATCCCTACCCCATTAGAATAATTATCATATTGTATATTATATACGTATTACCTAAAAAAATTAGTATGACACAGTGATAAAAAAAATCTAGAAGGCATTGCTGGCTCTTAATAATCATTATTAGCAGAGATTTAATATATCTATTTATAAAATTAAAATTAGAAAATAAATATTACTATGCACCAGCCGAGTGATATTAATTGTATGATAATTGAATTAATTCAGTGAATCATATACATAAGTTAACGTGTCATTTTATGCATTGCTCAAATACTTAAATTCCAGTTTTCAATTGTTTTATAATTTCTATACCTTATTTTAATATATAACAAAATATAGAGATTAAAATACACATATGAAGAAAGGTTTTTTTGCAGTTACAAAAGCTACTAAGACAATTGTATTTTTATGGATGAAGTCATGTGATCACGAGAAATCACCTTTTATAGATAGCATCAATACCTATAAAATAGTTTACAGTCGGAAGATAAAATAATGTGAACTTTTATTAATATTGGCTTGTATTTTTTTAGTGTCACAACAAATTTCTGTAGTTAGGCCTAATTACTTGGTTTTCTTAAACAGCACTTAAGGGAGGTGGATGAACACATTTTAAGGTTGAATGCTAGCACCAAAAATATTTAGGAACACTTACTCTAAAAGGTTCAGAGTTAATATATTATTATTATTATTATTATTATTATTATTATTATTATTAGCACCTCGTCTTACTTCCCATTCGGGTTATACGCGCGGTGTTAATATAAGGTTTACTCATAGAAAACGAGCAATAACAAAAACAAAAAGTTTGGAAACTACCTTAGGTCAAATTTAGTTTTCACTTGAAATACAATATTACTATTTCCACTTACATTTAGATGTGTAAGATACACGTATAAATCTCTAGTGGTAGTTAAATGCTACCTACCACTAATGGATGTGTAACCAATCAATATCCGGAAAACGTTTTATCTTATCAGTGCACTTTTAAAGGCTACCTTATTTTGTGTTTTGAAGATTGTAGCTAAACATAATCCATAAAAAATATTCATCAAGCTCATTGTAACATCATAATTCGTTGATATGAACTAAACAGTTACTGTTCACTACCATGCAGCCAATTTACTCTATTTATTAGTTTTATAAATTTATCCAAAGAACCTCAATCTGGCCTATCTTAAATACACACAGTATTATAAGTGTATGTCATTATTTAACTCACCTGTTTAATCTCATACAGCCAAGTAATACACATAAAATCATGCTTTAGAAATAGTCATATTAACTAAGTAATGAGATTTTCATTGACCAAGGGCGTGGAAATGGAGGGAGTGATCTGGGGGGTCCTGGCCCCCCTAGTTGGGTAGTCATACTAAAAAAAAAGGCTCTACATTAGATTTGTTGACGAAAAAATGTTATAAATTAGAAACAAGGCATAGAAAGATAATTTGCCTAGGGTGAGGGGGGCAAAGGGGTAGGGTCTGCTAGAAAACTGCATTATTCCTTTACTCAATATAAGAATTTATATGTATATATGGACCTCCCCTAGAGGTGTCCGTAAAATAGAGGGTTCCAGACCCCCTGACTTCCACCTTTTCTACGTCCTTTACTAGATATAGTTATACTTTACAAAATCATAAATAATTCTAGATAAGATATCATATTTCACAAAAGCAGTATTAGCTCTAGATCAGATCTAATTATAACTAACACATAGCTCTAAATAAAAATGCATATATACTTTACAAAAATCTGTTATAATTAATTAGCACAGATATATTTATTTTTTATAAAATCATGATAGCTTTAAATTATATTATGTAGTCTTACTTTTAAATTAAAAAATATGTTTCGAGTTGCGTTGACACATGCAGGTCATTAACACTTATTTACTTACTCTATGGCACTAGGAACTCGAAAGTTCATTGCCGCACTTACGAAAGTATGACGTCTACCCCTATCTTGAGATAGTTCTATCCAGTCCATCTCATTACACCCTATCTTTTTCAGGTCCATTCTAATGTTATCCTCCCATCTGCGTTTAGATCTTCTCAAAGGTCATAAGCGCTTGGATTGAAATATATAAATTGGTATGGGGTACGGATACAGTTTTTTCAGTAATCATGGTTGAAATACTTGACAACTGAATGTCTTAATTCTCCTGGGTAAAAACATTATTCAAATCAAAGCTCAGGAATTTCTTTAATTTTTATTTATATAGTAATTTTGTTCATTTAGAATTTACCAAATCAATTCATGTTTTGTGTTGACTCGTTTCAAACAATATTTGAGTAGTCTTCAAGAATAGAGAAAAGATAAATATGTCTTCTTTCTATACAAAATTAATGTCAGCTATGAACAATATTTTGTACATCTTGAAAGATCACTAAATTATCAACTGTCTACTTCAAGATAAAACTGTTAGTACTGGTACGGAAGAGTTGCGATTACTCATTCACTTTCTTTTTGATAATACAGTAAAGAGGGTTTACCAGTCATAGTTAATATAATAATAATTAGTATTTAATTCAAATGTTATATATATTTAATTTCTCGCTATTTTACAGGTAGAGAACGTATTGTGATCGCCAAAAAAATTGAACTCAAGATTTTGATCAACCTCGACATTTCATGACCCCTGAATCCGAAAAAGTGGTTTTTGAATTTCCGTCTGCCTGTACCTCCGACTAGAGTCTAAACTATTTTACTGATCGGGCTAAAACTTTGTATCTAAATTTTCGTAGGGTTGCACCGAGGGTTTTTTGGAATTGGATATCTAACCCTAAAATTAAGGGTGGCTTACTGAAGGGCAAAAAGAGAAAAAGTCGATTTTCATAAAATCGACTCTAACGACTTTGATTAAATTTCATTTATGAACATCTATAAATATTCCAAACAAAATGGCTACTCTCAATATTTCGGAAAAATGAATTTAAGGGTGCCGGTCTAATGAGTAAATTATTATTATTTATCATATCTCCGTAACTCTTTGAAATATGAAATTACTTATCATTGAAAACATGTAGGTCCGATTTATAATACAAATATTTTATTTGAAACATATTTTTATAAACCCAATAACTTTCAAACTATACGCAATTTATTTTATATACCGACCGACCGTAAAAAAAAATCTAACCCGAAATGTTAATTAATGTAGACGTCTCATTATCCCTCGAACCCCAAAAAGTGGTTCTTGCAAGGCCGTATGTCTGTTTAAAACTAGAATTAAGAGTAGATTAATAAAAATCATAAAAAGAAAACACAGATTTTCTCAAAATTGGCCCTAACGATTTTGATTAAAATTCGTATCTAGGCTTTGATTAAGATTATAAAAAAAATGGCTATCTCCATTTTCCTATAAAAATGAATTTTAGGGTACTTTACGAAAGCGGAAATTTCCGTATCTCCACAAAATTTAAGATACTAAATAACTTATTGCAAAATTGTAGTACTATTAAAAATAAAAAATAAATTTATTTGAAATATATTTTTTAAAACCAACAGTTTCTGAGATATTGACAAATATATTGATACAATTTGGTGAGCTTTAGTTGTAAAGAGATACTAAAGTTTTAACGCAATAATTCTCCAATGCCATAGAGTAATTAAATATAAGCAAGTCTCAAAAAGTTTGTTATTTTTCCTTAAACCTCTTAGGAGAAATGTTTGTACAACAATGATCTATATACATTTTAGACTCAATAGTCAATATTTACATTTTTTATTGGTCAAAATTTATAAATGAGGAATTTAATAGCAATGCGATGACCTGAAGATGTGAAATACCTAATAAAATGTTAGAATTTTAACCGGAAGTCGACATTTTATTACGAAGTATTGACCCTTGTGGACCGAAAATCGATAATTTTTATTGGTCCAAACATACAAATGAAGACATTCTTTGAAAATAAATTACAAAATTTAAAACCGGGACCCAAAAAAGGTTTTACGTAATTATAGTGCAATTTATGCTTGGGTTTGCTAGTGTATATTATTTCGTTTAACATATATTACGACTTTTGAGTAAATATCTCCATTTTTAAATACTAGATCTAGAAAGTCCGTGCAGAGTTCCGTACCATTTTTTTTACAACCAAGTGATTATAGCATTAAGGCTACCCCATCATCACTCAATAGTTAATAGTGCCAAAAATTAAGCCTTAAAAAAAATTGTCCGCTCAAAAAACCCTAGGTGTATTTATACCATAGAATTTAAGAACACAAATATAATTATAGACACTTTGACATCAATCAATAATTTATAGAAATAATGTACACATGTCAAAACATACCTTTAATGAGTGGAAGCTTAAATATAACATTTTAACAAAAAAAAGTCGGTAATATTTAGAGTGAATTTTGACTGAGTCAAGTAAAAAGTCACATGATGCATTTAACACCTCATTACTGGTCGCCACACTATTCAAACATACTAAATTAAAATATAGGACCTATAAATACTTTTTTCCCTTATTTGTTAGCTTAAGCCGTCTAAATAACTTGAAATATTATTATTATTATTATTAGCACCGCGTCTTACTACCCGTTCTGGTTATACGCCTATTTACTAATTACACTAATGTGTTAGGGGTGAGGAAGATTAAATTTAAAGGAAGTGCACCCACATTTGCATGGAGTGAGTGAAAACCATTTATGAAAACCATTCTCCATGCACCCGACCGGGATCGAACGTTGATCTCCCCGTCATTGGCACCCAGTCTATTGAGAGAGTAGTACCTTAAAACATGCGGCAACCAAAGCGGGTTTTTCTATTTATAAATTTATAAATATTTTAGCACAATTTTTCAGGCCCACAAAAATATGTTTTTTCAGTTCTCCACGTCTTAGTAACTGTTTTGGCCATCCTGATTTCTACACTAATAGGATAAAGATTAATAAGGTACAGTTGAGAGAAAATGTACCTGCATTTACGAGGATGAAATGCGAACTCTAACCTCATAGTCACCAGCAAATCAAACAAGACGAAACTTATGCCTTTGTTCATGTGCCCACTGGCGCGGATCAGGTCCATACCTTCCTGCCCGTAAGGGTACCATATTGTCGAATACTCAAAACTTTTCAAAGCCAAATACAGAATTAGGTAACCGGGACTTTTCTGGAAACTACAAACACGTACCTACTCAAATTAGAGTTGCTATAAATCAGTGTTTCCCAAACTGTTTCTACAAACTTACCTCAATAGGGGCTATGACCTAGCTAACTTACCCCTTTCAAACTCTTAATTAATAAAAAGAGCAAATATGCTCTGTCTTGTGGCTTTGTGGAGTATAAACGGTCATACAGAGGAAAATAAAGGCCTCTACATCAAGTCAAAATCTACGTTAGTTTGTTTATTGAATTACTAATATAAAAACATATTTTTTTATTAATAAATCTCGATGGTCCATCGAGTGTCCCCCGGGAAACGCTGCTATGAATTATCGAGATGAAATGCTCACGGGGAAGTCATATCTGGACACTCAACGACACGTTCGTTGAAAACCAGTCATCAGGGCAATTAGTAACAAGAGACCAGAGTATTCTTTATTACTTTCCTAGCATGAGCCAAGCAAGGAAGATTATTCAAATAAAGACTTCTTTATAAACTTCTTTGCTTATCTTCCACCCTCGTGTATTTAAGACATTTAACGTGCACTCTCTGAACCGACTGATTAATCTTGAACAGACATAACATCCAGCCTTAGGCCGATCATTCCTCACTGTGAAAGGGGAATCCCACATTTAGCTAATGATGATTTTTTTCTTCTATGCCGGAAATTGAACCCATGACCTTTAGCTCAGTAGATAGACAAGCTACCGACTGAGCTAAAGTGCCGGTCTCTCTGACTTATTGCCAGCTATTTTATTGGCTATCTTCACTTCACAGTATAACAATTTGGTGGCGCTTATATAATCTGGCAAGCCCTCTCCAGTTGTTCTATCTAATTGATATATATATATATATACCATATCCTTGCAAAACGTGTTGTGCTCACACCTTTATATGCTAACCTATGTTCTACGAGTGTTGCAAGGCAGGAGGTGAAAAATCAAATTCTAATCAATTCAAAGGGAGCCGCCTCGGTACGCGAGAAATGGCCGCGCAGACGTTGAGCTCTAATGCAATATTGAATTTTAGGGTGCGTTATTTAAAAATATGGCTCCCGCCAAAATAAACTCAAAAGATTTCAATAGGGCTCCTTTTCCTTAAAAACCATATATTTAGAATTTTTATTAATAGGAAAAAGAGTGTGAAAATTTGAAATAAGATCATTTTCAACCATTTTTTGAGCATATTTGTGGAGCTATGAAACTGGGCTTGATGAAAAAGGGTTCTAGATTTAGCCTTCTTCTAACAAATACAGTAATTTTGTGATAGGCTCACAACAAACAGTTTTAAGATATTTGATAAATAACAGCGTGCTTCCTATTTTCCTTGAGATAAGTACTTTCGTCATTTTCTCTTCCCTCTTTCTTATTGACATGAAAAAGAGTGGTCTTATGTGAATTGCGAAAAGGAGTATAAGCTTAGACAGGATAAAGAAGTAGTTCCAAAAAATGACACAGACCATTGTATTTTAAGCCGTGTGGCCTAACAGCGATTAATATACTTTCTCGTTGACTGAGGCGGCCGCCTTAAAATGATAACCTTACAGCACAGTATATATATTAGATTCAGAATGTCACGTGTGATGTTTCTACATGTCTTATATCACTAAGGTTTCAACAACCATTAAAAATATAGATAGAAATTTAGAACATTCTTAAAATAAAATAAAAATTCTTTCAGACATTGTTTATCGGATTAAACATGTATAAAAACATACATTATTTATATATATATTAAGTTAATGAATAACAACTATATAACTTACTATTCCAATTAAATGGAACATTTGTATAAAACGAACACGCTTAACAAGCAAGGCCACTTAATATCACCTAGTTTCTTGTAACAATATCATTGGTTGGGATATAAACTTATTTTTTAAACTTTTCCATTTTTGTAGCTTACACTCTGAACCGTACCCTATTAAATAAATATATCAAAATACCTGTAGCTTATTTATTGTGTACCATTGCGTTTTGCTAACGTTAACATGGATGTAATAGAGAATAAAATAATTTTCGTATCAACATTAAATACCTTACCATTTAAAAGAGACGTGTAAAATCTCATAACATGAGTATTCTCATACGTTAATTCGTTACAGTAAACAAAATAGCTTCCACCTAAATTCATCACGTACAAATATTTTTAGCTGATTTTTTTCATTAAAAAATTAATATATACACAATTTGAATTAAACGCTGTCATAAATACTAAATTGCATCATTATGTGTTTTGTTTTTCATTCAATATTGAAAAATTGAAATTCTCTATTTAAAGTTACGCTAAATGCAATTTATTTGTATTTGTTTTGGCACATTATAGTAGATACTGCACGAATAAGTAAGCCTAGTATTAATTATTATTATTATGATTATTATTATTATTATTATTAGCACCACGTCTCACTACCCGTTCGGGTTATATGCACCTAATATTAATGATTAGATGCATTTTTTTTATTTGCAAAATAAAGTATACTACTAAAACAAACACTCGGTAACATTTTGTCAGGATAAACCATCGACTAGCTTTACTCGATCCTAAAAAGGGACCAATTTTCCAGAGGTAAACAAAATCATCGTCTGACCAGTCCTAGAGTAGTATAACTAAACAAACTATACGGGATGATTCGAAAAGTATCCATACATAGGAAGGTTGCATATTATTATAATCTTTCCAAATTCTGTCCATACCTTGCCACCGGATGTGTATTCATTGGGGGATGTTTGTGAACTAACATGGGTCTGTTTGGTCACTAACCCTTCCGGTCTTTCGGAACTTCTCAATAAGTTTGGCGACAGTGTCGTGCGTGATTTGTTTTACTGAGGAGTGTCTCCTGTTTATTCCTCCGCGACAGCTTCTTGATCTTGGCCAACAGAATAATTTCTATAAGCACTTTCTTAAAAAAAAGGGGGGGGGGGTAATTTCAGAACGATTCCTAAAAAAAATATTCCCTATATATAATGACTTTTGAATTACCCTGTAATTAATTTGTATTATGGTTCTTAAAAATAACCTCGTGTAAACCCTGATTTTTATATGAACCCCATTTTCGACCATCATCATTGATTGAAAGTCACTAAAATTTGGCACTATATAAAATGTTACATTTGATTTATTAATCATAGAGTTCATTTAAAAAGTTATCAAAAACTTCCAATAATATTTTCTTATGGATTACCGTATGCATTTTCTTTACATTATTCATTTTTTTATTTTAGCACCACGTCTTACTACCCATTTGGGTCATACGCTTTTGTACTAATTACACTAATGGGCTTAGGTATTAATAAGGTTATATTTATAGAAAGTGTACCAACATTTGCGTGGAGGAAAAGTGGAAAACAATTTGGGAAAAACCACCCTCAGTACACCCGGTCTAGATTAGAACTTCGATCTCCCCATCATCGGCAGTCTAGTCTACTGCGAGAGTAGCGCGTTAGACCGGACGGCCACTGAAGCAGGTATTTTTTTTATTAGCTAATGTAAATAATGTAAATATAATTGCAATCTTTTTTCCCCGCCATTGTGACAACATGAGTTTTGAGTTTTCAAACAACGGTCTTCCAACGAAACTCAGACTGTAAAAGACGTGGTACATTAGCAAATAGGTAGTCAAGTTAAAAATTAGGGATGGATAGGTTCTCTTCATCACTTAAGAGCCCGTCTCACCACACGGACAATAGTTATTTTAGGTTGGCAACACACGTCGAACCGGAGTTTACTGTCTACTAGCTAAGGGGGACACTTCAATAAGCGAAAAATGGCCGTTCAGCCCTAACACAATATTAGTTTCTATTATATGTTATTTCAAAAAATTGTTTGATGTCAAAATAGAGTGAACGATTCCAACAGGGTTCTTTTTCCTTAAGAGCCCTATAATTTGTGTTTTATTAATAGAAAAAAATATGTGAAATGTGATATTAGTTCGTTTTCAAATACTTTTTAAGCATATTTTCGAATCTATTAGACTGGGCTTAAGGAAAAAGGGCTCTCGATTCAACCATCATCTAACAAATATGGTCATTTTTTGATCGACTCACAACAGAACATTTTAAGATGTATGAGAACTAGTAGCGATCTTTTCTCTTTACCTTGAGATAATAAGTTTCGTAGTTTTATTTCTCCGCTTTCTCGTGGACATGACAAAGTGTGATTGTAGGCGAAAGGCGAAATGGATTACAAGTTTGGACAGAACAGAGAATTAGTTCCAGAAAACGACACACCATCGTATTTTAAGCCTTGTGGTTTGTCAGGGATTGATACTTTCTCGCTGACCGAGGTGGCTGCCTTAATAAAGAAGAAAAATTGACAAAAGTTAAACCGTTTAACCATATTAAAAAGTACTATTAAATTCATAAATGATCATTTTAAAGTGAACAAACTAATTATTATTATTATTAGCACCACGTCTTACTACCCGTTCGGGTTGTACGCACTTACTCTAATGTGTAATGGTAAGGTGATTGTGAGATGAAATGAAGGACCTACAGTTTAACGTGGAATCCGAACCACGGTGGAGGTCTGGCATTCCTCACATTCACCATATGTCTTGTCAGAGGTGAAGTAAAACAAACTAATAAACTGATTCCAATCTCTCCGTTATCATTTTGAGAATGGATAAAACCGTACTTGGAATGTGTTTCCTGGTTTGAACATAATAATGTACCTTACCTAATAATCCGATTAATCAGTTCCTATAAAGTCAGCTCTTGATTTCTCATTTCTTAGTTATGTGTGTTTAAAAAAAAACTGAATTAATATACGCATACAATGAAATGAGTATGAATATAGTTTTAAAGTGTAAGTTTAATCTAAACTGAATTTAGTTTAAAAATTAGTTTGTGGGTTTAAGTGGCATGGGGAAATGATAACTCAGATTAATATAACCTAAACAAAATCAGTTTTGAAATTGAGACATCACTATTAAAAACTTAATTTAATATCTATTGAAAACATAGAAAATGATAAAATTATATCTTTTTTATTTTTAGTCCCTTTTCCTTATTGATAAAATATGAAGAAGGGAATAAAAATAAAGAAGATCTAATTTTGTCTTTTGTTACTTCTTATCAAATCAAATATGAGCATTATTAAAAATAGAAAATTATATTTTAGGTTTTCAAGACATTAGTTAAGTATCCCCTCTGGCATCCCTTGGGCGCACACAGTTGAGGAAAGAGGGAGGGGTGGTCATCTGAAAATTCTGTTTTAAATTAATTTTACTCGAAAGTTCTATTTGTCTATATGGATACTGTCCAGCATTACACTATTTGTCCTCAGTCTCGGAGGAATGGCGTTGGCATCGCTCATTTGTCTAGCGTTACTCCTCAATCTCATCCAAGGCGTCTGAATCGGTCGAGGTGCCATCCCCGACGTCGGCGGAGGAACGCTGAGTGACGAATTAGGCACGATCCTGACGGAGAACCTACTCCTGGCGCTTCCCCTCTCCAAGTTTGGATTCGGTACGGGGAACAGGGACGCTCGTCGGTTATTCGAGGACGTCGTGGTCACCAAAGGAGAAGGCGAGGGTTTCAGAGAGGATCTCCTTGCCTCGCTGAAGGTGACTGAAGGAGTCAAGGATGACCTACGTAACGAGAATCTCCTAGCTGTGATAGGATTCAAAGGAGGAAGGTTGGAACCAGGGACTGGCTTCAAAGAGAACCGTCGGTTTCCTGAAGGCACCTGTTGAGCTGGTAGGTTTGGAGGGGTGAATAATGAAAGCAGTGAAGGCACTTCGGGGGGTGTGAGACTCGCCGTTCCCATCTTCCTCTTCGGGAAGGGAGACTGCTCGGAGACGCCCACGCGCGATTGGATGCTGGTGAGCACCCGGAATAGCTCGCCCAGGGTTGTCTCCTCCAGGATCGACCGGCCGTCTTGGTTGCTACTGATGGCTGAATAGTTGCTGGGGCGCCTCCCGTAATCCTGAGGTTGGCCGATGGTGTTCCTTTCCCGCCGCGGTGTGCGTCAGATAGTGGCGCTGCTGGGCGGTCAGCGGTGGAACGCTTTGGACATCCGGCATGGACTGGCGTCGCTTCCTGTGCGCCAGGAAGAGGTTGCCGAGGGACTTGGCCTTGTCCTTGGTCTTCTTGGTGGTTAGAGGGTTCTTCCACCAAGAGGTCAGATTGAGGAGAGCTGGCCTTTGAGTCTTGCTCTTCTCCTTCGGGCCCGGGCTCTTCTCGTCTCTGATCAAGTGCTCGCTGCAAAGAAACACAAGATATATAGTATGATTTTGGTAGGAAGAACAGTAGAAGTTAGTTACTAAAGTTACTAAAACAATATTAATATATTCATACATAAAGTTTATATCATCTGCAGCTGTCATTTTTGATAGATGTTATCAATACCTATCAAATAACACAAATAATATAGTAAAATGTTACTAGTGTTGGCCGCAAAGAAATAGGTTTGAATTTTCTCTAGTGTTCTTCCAACCAAAATCAGGGTTTAGCAGTATTCTGGTAGGAATAACACGTGAGAAAATACAAACAGGTCTTTTAGCAGTAAACATTGATAACAATTCACTGTATTAGTATCATTGTTTCATAGGCACTGCTACTACATACACTGGCGTGGCGTGGAGTGTTGACAGGGTAAGCATAACTTTTTAATCTGTACCTATGATGTGTTCTCACCTACTACGTCCCCATTTGACCACTCGTACATAGGCTCTAATATAAATGCATCCATTTGGAGTGATTTATTGTTGATACTGGCCAATGAATATTATAATGAATTATAGAAACCTGGCCTGGCCTCCGGTGTTTGTTTTCGGCAATGTTGGCAAACATGAAAAAAAAAAGTTTCTTGTAACCCATTTGAAATGGCTGACAGGAAACATTATTTCTTTCTTGGGAAATTCAAGGGAAACATGAAAAAAAAAGTTTGCAGACAGTTTCCGAAAATACTAAAAGACATTTTGTAAACAAGAGAAACATGTTTGCAAATAATGTTTCCGGGGAAAAATTCCCTCGTGCGTACTAGGCTCAAGTCCCATCGGAAGCCGTTCCCTTTCAACCTCTATCCAAAAGGAAAATAGTAAAACCCACATTTTTAATAATAACCATTACAAAATCAATCTAATTGGGAAAAAATAACCAAAGTCCATCTTCATTTTTCCACAAATTAACTTCAAGAAAGACTAAAAAAAAAGTAGAGCACATGCTTTTAGAAAACACTCTTGACATGAAAGTTATTATTATTAGCATCGCGTCATACTACCCGTTCGGGTTATACGCACTTACGCTAATGTGAAATGGTAGGGTGTATTGTGAGATGAAATGGAGGACCTACAGTTTAACGTGGGATCCGAACCATGGTGGAGGCCTGGTATTCCACACATTCACAAGTTGTGATTAATACACTTCGTGTCAGTACATGAAAGTTCTCTTATGATATATTAAAATTGTATATTTTACAATACGATATAAACTAAACTTTATCTGCTATGGCATCAACAATAAAAAAATGTCTGTTTTAACCAAACTGAAAAAAATTGTTAACACACACTAATGTTTTATACAAACAAAACATTTTCCTGTTAAATGTTGTTAATATCGGTAATAGGGTGAATATGTAATTACTGTAAATAAGCACTCTATATTGTATAGTTTAATATATATGTAAAGAGGTCTGGAAAAATGAGAAATAAGCATATAAAAGAGAACAAACACAAAATTGCTTTTACAATGAAACGAACAACACAGTCTGCAACTGAACGAAGAAGTATTTTTTATCCCTATTTATTTTATTTTATTCCCCATGACATAACAAAGACAATCCTAAAAAATAAAAAGAGGTTTTATTTAAAAACATATAATGTATATTTACTATTTTTATTGGTTTGTAAATCTTAGAAATTTGTTTTCAAAATTTTACATTGAATATTATTAGAGAACAATATATAGCTATTAATAATAAATTATTAACAGTTGATTGAATGTTTTTATCAAAAAATATGGGTCTAAACTAGTCTATGTTTAATTAAGAGTTATTTAAAGAATTAATTTGAAATATTTAACATTTAAAACATCTGTATTAGATTACATCATTTCAGAAGCTACCATATAAAGCTCTACCACCCAATTGGTTAGTACAGAAGTAAAGTAATAAGGATAAAAGAAAACCATAGGATTAGGTGTTAGTAGGAAAATAAACGCCACATATGCACATAAACATGTGTTAATAATATTAATTGAAGAGTGTTTAATCCACGATAATTTCATGAGTTTTAAAAATGATTAATTTTTTGGCATGGCTTGAATTTGTCAAAGTCTTTGACAGGTTTAGTTGAAGGTTATTGAGATTTCAATTTAAATAGTTGTGAAACAAATTAATTATTGTTAAGAATTTATTTATTTTTAGCGCTACAACACATAACATTCTAATACTCACCGACACTGGCAACAAAATGACGTATTCTTAAAGCTAAAAACAAAAGCATATATCACAGCATTAGAAAATATAAAAGAAAGGATAAAATCAAGCATATTATGTTGATTAATATCACAAAACAGAAATTATACCATATATCTTTTGAACGTTCAACAATCACGTCTGAATTAAATGGCCAAAAATGGCCATTTTAATAATAACAAGTTTACTTTGATGAATCAAGGAATATCAAAGATCTGCAGACTATAAATTTAATACAATAATTTAATATTAAGTCTTAGGCATTAAAATAAAATTATAAAGTTATTTTTAAAAATATATTTTTTGATGTATTACTAATTTTAATGTTATATTTATTTGTAGCGATTTTGTGAATATTATTACCAAAATTAAATGGATTTAAATTTAAAACAAAACAACAAGATTACCTTTTAAATATATTATTCTTTTGATAAAACTATATAACACAACAGCAATAAAGGCAGTGTCATAAACGTTTGCAAGATATTTTTAAGGTAATTTTAAAGCTTTAATATCTATATAATTTCAAATTTAAATCTATTTATAAATATCACAGTTGGATTTTTAAGTATTGTTACCGACGTCCGACACCTCTTATAAAAATTAATGGTGAAGTTTAACTTTGTAAAGGAAATAACTGTAAGTACTAATAAGTCTTATTTATCGCCAAGAAAATTATAAAAAATCATTACCGCTGTAATTATTCCTTTGGCCTCTAGAAACCATTATATTACAAATTATACGATTCAGCAACAGCAATTACATTACAAAAACAACAAAACATGGCAAGCAACATAAAACATTGACTAGACAAGCAAATACATAATTTTGTGCTCCATAAATTCCAATAGCCACAGTAAAACTAACATTAAGGATCAGTTGTTAATTCGTCTAAATTAAAAATTATGATTCTAATTATATAATTCTATCTACACTCCTATTATCTTACTACTATATAGTGTTTTTAATTAGCACCACGTCTTACTACCAATTTGATCTATATTTTTATATTCAGAGAATAAGTACTCGCATTTGCGTGGAGGGAGAGTGGAAAACCATTTTAGAAAAAAACACCCTAAGTACAACTGACTGAGATTCGAACCTCAATCTCCCCGTCATCGACAGTATAGTTGATTGCGAGAGTAGCGTATTATACCATGTGGCCACCAAAGAGGGCCACTATATAGTTAATTAGTACTTAGTTCAAATTAATTTTATTGTGTTTCGTCAATGTTGGCAAATAATGCAAGGCCATATTAGTATTCTTAGTGGCTCTTTTATTTTATTTATTTATTTAGAGCTACAAGCTATATTTTATTTATTGCATGTATATTATTTACGGTGGGAGTGTAGGTGACAGCTGGTAGAAGATTCTTTACTTCAAACATTGGCTGAAATTATTATTAGAGGCGTGGAGTAACACTTTTTATTGATAATATGGTATTACTCACTACATAGTAGTTATTTCCGAACATGTTGGTATTAGTAACTTTTAGTCAATGTTTGCAACAAAGAACCTTCTGATAGCCGTCACTTACCTACACTCCCACCGTAGATAAGCTATAGTTCGTGGAATTTGGTTATTTTATCGAATATTTTGGTACTTATAGTTGAGATAAAAAATCCTAAATAAACAAAATAATGTAATAACAGAAATATTGTAGCAAATTTAATTAAAATTATTTGAAACTAATTTCTAGGAATTATTCTATCAAACTCTTACACGTTTAAATTATTTTCATAAAACTATGATTTTTTAGTGTTGTACTTTGAGTAAAAATATGCCACTTTTTAAAAGAGCTGCTTTTTTTTTGTACGAAACATATACGAAATTATATTTTTTCTGTCCTGTGTTTTGGACACCCCTCGCAACAAAATGCTGTAGGGAAGAAAGCTTTTTGAAAAATTTCCAGCTGGTTATATTGTGTCGGGGCCTATAAATGTACTAAGTATGGCCCAAATCTGTCAATTAGTTACAAAGTATGACACACAAATAAATAATATGGCTAAATGCACCAGATTTTTTCATATATACAGGGGGGAAATGCTTAATCGGGCCAATAAATGAAACCGATAAACAATATTTTGGAATAAATTATGTGAAATTACGGTACATATAACAATCTAAAAAATGTCTATAGAATATTAATAGTCAGGGCCGTATTGAGGTGGATAGGGTTTTTTTTAGAGGCTCATCCCAACTCCACCTCTTTACCCAGGAATGTATGATTAATAATTAATTCTGTATTTGTCTCCAATGGTTCTGCTAGCCAAGGGCGTAGCCAGGAATTTTTTTCGGGGGTATTAAATAAAATTTTGGTAAATAACCAGATATAAGCCCTTAGATTTTGATTTTACATAAAAAAAATAATTAAAATAATTCAAAATTTTATGTTTTATCTCCTGTGGCAGAGTTAAATATATTTTCTATATTTTACTTTATTTTTTGACTGAAATGACTATTGAAAGGGGAATTTCGGGCGGGGGAAGGGGGGAGGGCTATATCCCTTCCCTGGCTACGCGACTGCCGCTAGCAGATAATACGAGTATAAAAAGACGACAACTACAACAGCTATTATGCTATAATAAATTATTAAACTACTTTAAAAGAGATTCAATGTTAATCCAATTCTTTTCAATTTCTTATGAGGGACTTTCCCACCCGCCACCGCAGGTAGATCCCCAAATAAATGTCTGGGTATTGACCCTGTTAGTAGTTACGGAAACTGTTGCACTTTGAAGGTTAACAGTACAAAAATAAAATGACTACATTTGGTTTTGACTATTACAATACCGGTTTAAAGATCATCCGTTTAAAATTCATGATAAATAAGTATAGAGCATGGATGACGCCATAATTGTCTCGACAACTTTATTTACATTTGTTAGAAAAAATCCATCTGATATTTCTATCGTATCGCAGCCTTTCCCTTTCAGTCCTTTTCCAGCCGAAGCTCTTGAAGAAAGGTTGCAACAAGCAGCCCCCAGGCCCTTCCCTCCACCGAGTGTTAGTGAGATGTCTATAACATGTTAGTCACAAGCACTCACCTCTTCTGTCTAGCTCGGATAAGCTTGTGGATCTTCCTGGAGGCGTCCACGCCGGACCACGTCCACTCGGCATTAGACGGCAGCGACTTGTCGTCCAGGTGGGTGTCTGTGGACGCATCCTCCATGGGGATGGTCACCGCGCTAGACGCCCTGCCCCGGGCATACTGTGGTGCCCTCGCAGGGAGAGAGTCCGCCCCCCCGATTGTCCAGCCAGAACTCCGCCACTTCTCACTGGCCATAATCTCGTTGTCGGCGAAACCTTGAATGCCACCATTCCTCGCCGTCGGGAAACCGTCCTCTGTCTCGTCATCATCGTCATCCTCGCTGTCACTTTCGTAGTCCTGGTCCGCACCGTGGGCGACCTCTCCTAATGCGTTGACGAACCTCGCGAGCAGCTCCACGGGCTGGATAAGGGCACTGGTCTTGAAGGTGGCTTCCTTGTCGATGCGGCACAGGTCGGACTCTGAGAACACCTTGGCGATCATCGTCGACGAGGGTATGACCTCTGAGTTGGCACGGCGACGCCAGATTCCGCTTGCAGGTGTATCCGCCTCACCGATGAATTGGAAGAGGTTTGGCAGGCTGCTGCTTCGCGTGCGAGGATGGTAGGAATCTTCATCCTCATCCTTGTAGATCGGCTGTGAGCACAAACAGGCACTTTGGGATGTCAGACAGTACTAAGATAGTTGCAGACACACACTCTATGACATCAGACGATACTAGGACAGTTGCAGACACACACTCTATGACATCAGACGATACTAGGATAGTTGCAGACACACATTCTATGACATCAGACGATACTAAGATAGTTGCAGACACACACTCTATGACATCAGACGATACTAGGACAGTTGCAGACACACACTCTATGACATCAGACGATACTAGGATAGTTTCAGACACACACTCTATGACATCAGACGATACTAGGACAGTTGCAGACACACACTCTATGACATCAGACGATACTAGGACAGTTTCAGACACACACTCTATGACATCAGACGATACTAGGACAGTTGCAGACACACACTCTATGACATCAGACGATACTAGAATAATTGCAAACACACACTATTACATCAAATGATACTATATTATTTGCAGACACACTATTTGATATCAGACGATACTAGGATAGTTTCAGACACACTATTTGACATCAGACGATAGTTGTATAGTTGCAGACACACACTATTACATCAAATGATACTATATTATTTGCAGACACACTATTTAACATCAGACGATACTAGGATAGTTTCAGACACACTATTTGACATCAGACGATACAAGGCCAGTTAGTACTTGATTTTAAATGATTGTCAAACTTATCAATATAGGAATACTCTTGGTGGGTTAACAAAATAAATGTATCACAAAAAATTAAAAACGAAGTAGAGTGTTTTTTTGAATGTTGATTTAGTGTAAGTGTATCTTCATTGTCTAGCCCTAAATCGCCACTAGAGCTCCATTCCCGTTCTGACCAGTGGTGTAGCCCTAAGGGGACAGGTAGCCTACCTGGGTGGTAATTGCCACAATTTAAAGTAACTCCATATATAAATATATAAACAATAAACAAGATTGTGCCACAACCATTCGAGGTATTGAAAGTAGTAAATAGTGTTCAAGATAAATTATTATTTTATTAAAATGATAGACCTCCCCTGTGGTCTAGTGGTCAAGGTCAGACATTGGCACTATCTTCTCCAACAAACTAAGGTTGCTCGACCGGTACGGCTCGATTGCGGGCTGATGTCATAGAGTTTTTCTTTTTAGACTGATTATAAATTACATAAGCAATTATAATTGAAAATAATATTGGACTAATTTGGTCGGCCTATACATTTTGAATTTACTGATGAGTTTAATAAAAACAATGCTCTCATCGATTATATCAGAATTGGTTTTAGTTTTTATCGTAATGCTTTTAATTTAATATGAGCTAATAATAAAATAACATTATTAAAATAATGAATATTCATTACTCAATACTGTGTTGATTTAAAACTATGATCCGCTATAAGCTACTAAAATCAATTACTGGATAATAAGTGATGGGTTCATTCCTTATGTTAATTAATCAATCAATTGATTATAAGAATTTCAAAATATCCCACACTGTTGGAGACTGTACACAAAGACGTCAGTGTTGTCGAGTCTAGTTTGCTAGTGATGAGGGTTTGAATTCCGGCCGGGTATACTAATGCGTTCCTCCGCTACCCCAAATGTAAATATGGATACATTTCATATACTTATATCATTCCTATCCCGTTATTATAACTGTGTGGATATCCCGGATAGGTAGAAAGACACGGTGTATGCTGAAATGAAAAAGTCACGAGTTCAAATAATTTCTTACAATTTTTACGTTAAATAAATATTCTACGTTACATTAAAATATATTTCTGTAAAATAAACGTTACTTGGAACTATTTTGATTAATATTTTCCTGCGTATCACGAAACGCTGGGCGCTTAGATGAACGCTTATCAACAAACCACATTCCTCTAGGATCAGCATGTGTTTGTGTTAAAACTCATTTTCCACGAACGCAACGGTTGCCAGAAGGGAATGTTTGCCCAGCTACATACAGTTGGATGCACTGTCGAGGCGTCACCGGGATACACCCGCTTTCTCAATGGCGTCGGGGACAAAAGAAACAGCTCTCTATAAACTAGGACCATTATCTACCGCTGCGTCCATTTCCTCCTTGAACGGTGGCTGTCCTGCGTGGATGGAGTTTGAAGGAGTATATGTTCATGGCAAGGCGCGTAGACAACCAGCTCTCAGCAAGGATTCGATCCTTAACACCTACACTATATCTCAGGGGTGTACAGAACTATTTCCAATCGCCACAATGGACGAGTTTGAGTTTGAGTTTTCCAGATCTAAAAATAAAATAGTATATCTCAGGGGTGTACAGAACTATTTCCAATCGCCACAATGGACGAGTTTGAGTTTGAGTTTTTCAGATCTAAAAATAAAATAGACTTTTTCCTGATGGCATGTGCTGGTAGTAATTTGATATTTCCTTTATATCATTTAAAGCATTTAGATTTATGATCGAGTCATTGACGCAACACTGCCATCAAATACTCCCCTCCACTCCCTTGGTCAACACTTAGTTTCATCTCTGTCTTCAGACAAAAGGGTTGCCAAATTTTGCATTAAATTATTTTAGGTTTTCAAATTGAACAGTTTTCATCATTTGTGTCTGAAGCAGTTGCAACTGAGTAGTCAAAGGGTACGTGTTTTGAATACATTTGTTCAAACTGTGTGTTGTTTTAAATGCTCGATTGAGCAGCCTGATTTCTCAATGTTTACATGGTGGTGCGAATTTCACTTCTCATATGTTGCTCACCTCCACTATAGTTTCATTCATAAATACTCGGATCTACGGCCCTACACTCATTTGCCCAATATTCCCCCTTTTCCCCATCCCCACTGCCCCACGTCCTACTACCCGATTTAGGAAAAAAAAACCTTGGCTGGGATTCAAACTTCGTCCTTCTCGTCACCATCAAACCGGACAGAACGAGACTGATGCCTTTGTACTCGTCCCCACTAGTGTGGGTATTACAATGTGTATTTTTCATTCTTGTTTGACAGCCAATTGAACCATCAAACTCCTGTAACCAAACCCTGATTATTATAGGAGGCCTAATTTTGACCACCAATATTGGTTGGATGTCAATGAGATTTGGCATTTTAGAAATATGTCTTATTCGATTGATTAATTAAAACTTCGTCAAAAAAGTGGTCAAATGCTTCTTATATTAGACTATTTCTTTTTGGATGAGTGTAAAATTGTTGAGCCTGAAGAGTAAAAATAAAGGATACGTATCTTTAAAATGATACATGTTGTCTCGTGTGTTGAGATAATCAGTCAGTTCAAAGACCTCAATAAAAAATTAAAACATGTCCTCGTTTTTTATACGGATGCGGTTGGACCAGTAGATATAGGCCTATCTTGAGCATGTAAAGCCCAGAGAGCAAAGATTAAAAGAAAGGACGCATACCTGAGCATGTAGAGCTCAGCTCATTAATAATATTGGTAGGAAGAACATACCTTCAACTTTAGCAGGTATAGCTCGTTGAGAACCCTTCTTAGGTAAGTGACATCCTTAGCGAAGCCGTGTGCGATCTTCGACTGAGTCATCTTGATGTTGGCTGCCAGTTTGTGTTCGAGGCGGGTTATCCTCTTGGAGCGCATGGCGCGGGTGATGAACCCGAGGATCATGACGAGGTAGCCCAGGCCGAACAGAATCCACACGATCAGGAATATCTTGTACACTAGGAACAGATCGTCGTGACCTTTGTAGGACTGACCTGCCACAAACACATACAATCTGTTCAACACATTTTGTTCTGTGTTTGTACCATGTCTTACTAACCGTCAGGTTATTGACAATAATGGGTTAAGGATGAAGACTGTATAGTTAGTAGGAAATGAACCTGAATTTGACCCCGAGGGAGATTGGAAACAATTTAGGAGAAAAAAAAACACCCTCAATAGTCAACGAGCGAGATTAGATCCTTGACGTCTACCGTCACCGACCAACCGGAATAGAAAAGCTTGACATTTAGTCCACGTGTGCACAGATACGAATCAAGTGTCGCAATTTAAAAAAATAAAATGGATATTTGAACTTTGGTTTTTATTTGTATGCCATTTTTAACTGAGTCGTAAGAATATGAATCGATTGAAGTTTTGATAATTGTTTTATAACGGTAACATTAAAGGTAGTCTCCCCTCCACGCGATTGATCCAACGAATGGACTGGGTATGGTTGTTTGTCTTGTGACCAGTTCCTTTGATGGAACCGTGGCTGGCGACCAGCGGATCTACACCGCGACCACGATTACACTGCCCCGGGAGCGGTCTGGTTGCGGTAGAGTCGCCGAAAAGAGGTGTGTTTTGCCATAGTTTTGATTTTGTTTAGTGTTTCATTGCACCTTAGTTTGAAAATTGTGAAATATTTATCCCCAGAAGAAGATGAAAATTTGATTAAACAGATAGCAAAGTACCCCTCAATTTTCGATACATTGTTCCCAGTGTACTGGGTCAATATTTGACTTTGTGACCTGGCGGTCTAGGGTTAAGGTGACGGACTTCTGTGTTGGAGGTCCGAGGTTCAATCCTCGGTCCCGGCACATATTTATCTGATTACCAAACCCTTCCTTCACCTCTGACAAGACATGTATTAATTACAACTTGTGTTTGTGGGGAATGCCAGGCCTCCACCGTGGTTCGAATTCCATGTTAAACTGTAGGTCCTACATTTAATTTCACAATCACCCTACTATTACACAGTAGTGTAAGTGCGTATAACCTGAACGGGTAGTAAGACGCGGTGCTAATAATAATAATAATAATAATATCTGACTTATTGTCATAGTTAATTATAACACGAGGCCACAAATAACAAAAGAAACGCGAAAAATTAAAGAAAGCCCATTGGAAATTTGCTGAAAACTGAGGAACGATTTGTACGCCACAGAAAATGACACACGAGCAGCGATTGCCAGTCGCTTCTAGAGAAACCGCAACACCTACCTAAACGACTGCGGTCGCGTCGAGGTAACCCTACATTATAAGTTTTTGTTATAGTTGTCCTGCTTTATAGGCCAAACGGGATTTGAAGTGGAGTTCTTTGAATAAGTTAGTTAAGGTCACAGGGGAATGAGCAAATGTAAAGGCCGATTCACACAGAACACAAAGCTAAGATAAGATTTGCTCTGCTAACTCTTTAGAAAAATAACGGATCATGTATTTAAATGTGTTGGTTCATACAGAAAGCTAAGCTAAGTTATGTTTAGTTAAGCTATGCCTTGCTACGCCGCGCTATGTTTTTTCCGATTGCTGGCCGGGCAATTTTTCCATCTCCCATCTTGAGCCATCTTACGTTGCGCATGCGCATAACGCAACTTGGGCTCCGTGTTGAACAGGCGCAGTGCTGGTTTGGTGAAAATAACTAGAGAAGTGATGAAGTTTTGTTTTCAGTTTGTTTCACGTGTATTTAAGTAATATTTAATTTAGGTTTTATATTAATTTAATAAATGTGTTTATATTAAAACGGAAGCTTAGCTTAGCAATGCGTGTAAAACCAAATTGACAAAGTCTTAGCAGAGGACAACAGAGCACAGCATATCTTAGCTTAGCATTCTGTGTGTATCAGGTAACTGAGATATTGCCAATCAAATGTTGCGCTTAGGTTAAATATTGACAAAACCTCAACAATACGAGATTTTTCTCTTTATTGAAATTAAACCAAAACTGTTTTCTATGACCCCACACATACATAGACTTGTAAACATAGTTTTAAAATATAAATTTTCTATAGTGAAAAGTCTCAAAAAGCACATATTTTTGGCTGATCATCTTGACCTAAATGCCCAGGTAACGAAAATGTACTGAAATATGAGCCTAGAATGAACCCACTTGGTTTCTGGGATTTAATAATTTCTACTCGACTATTTTAGCTTCTTAAGGGTTTCAGCCGTGACCAGCAGCAAAATTTGTGTTAGCACTCCTAGCCCTCACTCAGAAAGTCAGTTTTCATTCCCTAACTGCTAGACAGGTTTATAAACTGACGTTTATAATTTCTTTGTTTCTTCTCTTTGAGAATGCTAATATATTTCTTTCAGTTTTATCCTGATCAGTTATTATTTTTAGGATTGTTAATACCCGCTTCGGTGGGAAGAGGTCAAAGGGAAAAGTTTCTTAAAAATAAACAACGGCGTGTGTCGAAAATAAGATGTCAGAATTTTNTTTTATTTGGGATATAAATAAAAGGGGGGGTAACATTTTATAAAAAAATATATTTAAAAACATCAATATAAATCATTTGAGTAGTTTTTGTAGCTATTAAAAAAGTTTATTCCATTTAAATCTGACGGTGGTGCAGTATATTTTATAAATTACTGTTAAATATTTTAAAAAAAGTGTACAACTTTAGTTCTCCAGCACCAGTGGCATAAACAATCATAGCTTTCATACGCATAGGTGGATACGCGGACAGAGGCATCATACTCGTCTTTTCTGGCTTCTGAGTAATGGGTTAGATTAGAATTCGAACCCCTATCTGGGTTTACTAAAAATAGTTGTTTTTTTTCCAAAAGGTTTCACTCTCTCCACTTATATTCTCTATCTTCTACCTTCCTATGTTGTACTCCATTAGTGTAAATACGTAACAATTTCTGACGGATAACGAGACGTGGGGAGAAGTGATTGCATTCGAAGGACAAAGTTTCATTACAATTCTCCGAGGATAGACGTGAAGTGCAGGTTAACATTGAAACGCGCTGCTTGGAGGACACCGCGCAGACATAACGCGAACGGCAAATAAAAGGCCAGCAAGCCAAACAAATGGTTAGCGAGCACTTGCTTGGACGCGATTAGAGGGAAAGTGCTAATTAATGGTTTATATGGAGCATTATTGCACCATCCCTTGAAGTGATGTTATTGACTTCAACGACGTGACAGTAGCTCATGAAACAGCTTCAAATTGATTTTGGTTAGAAACACATAGCTGGCTACTGTATAACACATTTCCCACCATAAAATGAGATTATTTTCGTCCTACCACATCCTACCATCCGAATCTGCTAGGGATGAGATAGGTTGAGTTTCGGTGGAGGTGTACCTGAATTAGTGTGGAGAGAGAGCGGAAAACCATTTAAAAACCCTGACCTTGCTGGAATTATAGCTATGATCTTCCCGTTATCAGCAGACCAGTTTAATATGAAAGTGACGCAATAGATCAGTGGTTACCAATTAGCTAAGTTCTACGGACCCCTGGTTTTTCAAAAGCCAAGCCAAAGACCCCCTACTTTTGAAAATGTTGATATATCTATGGTGGTTACCTATGAGAAGCAATTTTTTGGATGAAATGTGAGTAAGCCCTGATAGGAAAATGATTTTAGGTATATTAACAACAGAGCATACCTTTTTTTGATATTACTAGATGAGTTTAATTTTAATACCGTATATTACAAGAGAAAAAACTATGACATGTGTAGAAGCTACTATACCTAAATTTTATTAGATAAATCCTGCCTCTTTTTGTCCAAAACAATTCCTTCCACATCCACTTAAATATTTCCTACTTTAAGTCTCAAATCTGGATCAACATCGAGCCGATATCTATTATTGTTCTTGGGGGCCGGGGGGAGGTTGGCCATCCCCGGCCCAGCCGTGTTTGCGTTGATTCAAAAACCAAAGGATAAACATAAATTATTAAAAATAATAAAAATTATAATAGGAAAAAATAGTGGATAGCAGTTTTTTGTTGTATTTTTTAGTAAATAGATGTGAAATTGTGGAATGAAACTCTAGGTTTTTGTTATGTGAATAGTACCACAGACCTCTCGAATGGTCTACGCATGGACCACCAATTGGGAATCACTGGCTTAGACCTTTCGGCCACTGAAGCGGGTAATTTAATAATCAAATAACCCTGAGTTCACTCTACCCTGTTGACTATAATAACACAAATAGAATGCACAATACCTGCCACGAAGTCCCCGAAGCCGATGGTGGTGAGTGTGACGAAGGCGTAATAGACCGCCTCATCGTACGTCCAATTCTCGAAGTAGACAAAGGCCCCGGCGGGCAGGAAGATGAAGACGACGAACCCCGGGATGAGGTACAGGATTATGTCGGTTACTAGTCCTGCCCTCGTCTCGTGACGCTGAGTCTTGTACCGGCGATGGACCCGCAAGAACTACACCAAGGGGGAGGGGAGAAGGGGGATGAAAACACACTTTCACAAAGCTCCTCTGCTAACTTATTTTTTACCAGCATCTGTGGTCATATGGTCTAAATCGTCGCCCTCATGTTAGACCGAATTACCAGTGACTTAGAGTTCGCAGTTTGAATTCCGATCGAGTGTAGTGGAGGTTTAATTTTGTACTAAATGATTTACCACTCTCTCTACCACCAAAATAAGGGTATACTTATTCTAACCGGTATATTTACTGTGTTTTTTTGTGGAGCTGTTTTAATCGAATACAAATGTGTAATAGCTAAACGTATATACTAGAATGACTTATTTTATCATAAGAAGTATTTGCTAGGTATAATCTAATAATTAAAATATATTTCTTTCATTAGATACTACGTCTGACAGAGGAATAACCAGGTATTAAATTGCCAATTAGTGTTTAACAAATTTATAATTTGTAATTAAAGAAAATAATTTAAAAATGGCTTGTCTTGTTTTTGTAAGAGATCCCCCCAAAACCAATATTTATTTGTAAACAATTCCAGTACACATATATTTTTAACTTAATATAAACTTTACCACTGAAATAATTCTTCAAAACCTGTGACTTTGGTACAAAATCTTTTGCTGGCCATTATTTATAATACTTTGTCTCAATGAAATATATTATTCTATTTTCAAATTTTAATCGAAATATAATGTTTATTTAAGACAAAAATAAATGGGGTTTAAGTGTGGTTAACTATGATATTTGCTAATCATGCACCATATTTCATTCTACCATATCTAATAAGGATACTTGTTATTTTTGGTATATAACAAATTAAGTTAGTGAGGTCAATACAAAATCTAGAGTCATATACTATTTCCCACTTATTGTTAGAAACAATAATATTATGACACTATTAAAATAATATTATTATTATCACCGCGTCTTACTACCCGTTCGGGTTATGCGCACTTACGCTAATGTGTAATGGTAGGGTGATTGTGAGATTAAATGGAGGACCTACAGTTTAACGTGGAATCCGAACCACGGTGGAGGCCTGGCATTCCCCACATTCACAAGATGTCTTGTCAGAGGTGAAGGAAGGGTTTGGTAATCAGATAAATCTGTGCCGGGATCGAAGATTGAACCCCGGCAGCCAGCACAGAAGTCTGACACCTTACCCCTAGACCACCAGGTCACCCACTATTAAAATAAAATCTCCTGTAACTTATCTAGGATATAGACATAGGAAAAGGAAAGATTGAAAGAAAGAGGAGCCTAGTAAGAAGGAGGGTTCAAATTTTGGATGACTTGAAGGAAAGAAGAAGAAAATTCAGGAGGCTGAAGAAAGAAGCAAAGGACAGGGTGCATTGGCGGTAAAAGTTCACTGACAAAAGTAATGGACCTTTTATAAGACAGAACACCTAATAATAGAATAATTGGATTAGGCTGTTCAGGACTTTTTAAAGATCCACCGGTGGAGTTTTGTGAGAGTTATAGTAATCTGGGTGACCTGGCGGTCTAGGGGTAAGGTGTCAGACTTCTATACTGGCGGCCGGGGTTCGATCCTCGGTCCCGGCAAAGATTTATCTTATTACCAAATCCTTCCTTCACCTCTGGCAAGACATCTTGTGAATGTGAGGAATGCCAGGCCTCCACCGTGGTTCGGATTCCACGTTAAACTGGAGGTCCTTCATTTCATCTCACAATCACCCTACCATTACACATTAGCGTAAGTGCGTATAACCCTAACGGGTAGTAAGATGCGGTGCTAATAATAATAATAATAATAATAATAATAATAATAATAATAATAATAATAATAATAATAATAATAATATAGTAATCTAAGGAAGCGGATGGTTAATAGACTCACCGCTTTGCTGAAGAACTCCCCTAGCGCCGTCAGAAGAATACCGTTCATGGGTATACCGATGATTGCGTACAGTATCATCAATATTCTGCCCAGAGCTGACGTAGGTACCAGGTTACCGTAGCCTAAAACACAAGACGGTTCATATCACAACATCGTGCTTTGGAATGTCTTTATAATCGTATCCCAAGCGTGCTGGTATTGACCAGTGCTTTCTAGGTTATAGAAGTTGGCATCAAGATCTAGAGTGAATATGATATTCAGTGTAAAGCTACCAAGTTTACAAAAAATGAGCTTATTGAATAAAATTCTCTAAATTGAAAAAATGACATCTGGAATTGGGAATTAAACCCGGGACCTTTGGTTTAGTTCGCCAATTTTCTACCACTGAGCTATCCAAGAGTCGTCCCGTGCCCAGGGTCATTCTTCACTCATATTTTAAGGTAGAATCTTTAACGAACGTGTGCAAATCGTCAGCTACATATGAATGATCGATTAAGTTCATTTTTTAAATTTAGAGAATACGATATTTAGATGTGGCTATAACCGCAATTAACAAATATAATAGCTTGGATATTTAATCTTTCATTATTGAATAATGTTTTGGAACCAAATCAAGTACAAAGAGAAACCAGATTGAAAGTATGCAATATTTTTAAAATCCTAGCACTAATATAATATGGCAGCTAAAAAGACACAAACAGACTTACTACTATATATATATATATATATTTTTTCAGGAAAACAGTAAGCCCATTAAGGTACACCAATTTTGAAAATTGTGTATTAATCATTTAAACTAAATTGTGTTGTCATAAAAAGAATTTCAAATAATTCCCTAAGAAAAAGATTTTTCTTAAAATGTATGTAAGAAGTCAAAACACAAAACCATTAGAGTAAGATAAAACAATTGACCATGCTTAGTCTAGGTAAGGTGGTTAAGATGGTAAGGATAGAAACGCGAACTACCCATACAAAATATCTGTTAAAAGTCCAAATTTTTAAAATACTTACAAAAAATTAATTTTTGGCCAAAATATATAAAATATTGTTTCGTTGAAAGCGCTTAGTTTAATTATGTATACATAGTAATTTCAACAATTGTTAAAAATGTCATGCTCACAGGAAAATTTGACCAGTACTTTTCTTCCTAATTTTAAAAGTTCCTGTACGAATTCTGCGATGCCATTTGCAAAAATTCAAGAACTGTTGAGACTACTAAAAAGATTCAGTTTCATATGCGATACCAGCCCATTTCATTTTTAGGTAGATTTTAGGTAGATGTCTTTTATTTATTATCAATACTCGGCCCCGGCACAAATTTATCTGATTACAAAACCCTTCCTTCATTTATGACAATACGTGTATTAATCACAACTTGTGAATGTGTGGAATTCCAGGCATCCACCGTGGTTCGAATCCCACGTTAAACTTTAAATCCTCCATTTCATCTCACAATCACCCTACCACTACACATTAGCGTAAGTGCGTACAAACCGAACGGGTAGTAAGACGCGTTGCTACTACTACTACTACTACTACTACTACTACTACTACTACTAATAATAATAATAATAATAATATATAGTATATCGCCGCACTTGATGCATACTAAATCTGACCATGACCCTAAGTGTAGAAAATTAAACCAAACGTGTGAAAAATTATAGGTTTTTATTTTGCCAATCAATTATTTTTGATAAAAAAAACTGAACATACTGAGCTCACCACGTGCTCTCTTTCCACCCAACCTTAATCTACTCGTGAGAATCCAAGTACCCGAGCCTTCACCTATGGTACTGACGACAGTGATGACGAAGAACACGGAATTGTAAAAATCCCAAAGAATAGGGTCCTCGTCTCCTTCCGTGGAAATGTTGACCAGCTTCTTGCCGCAGTATTCCTCTAGTGTCGTCAGGATATTATAGTGATCATCTTCCAGGAAGTCGACGTAGTGGGCGTCGAGCAATTCTGGAATACACACCAGTATGTATTTTAAAAGTTATCTTGAAAGATTCTAGCCTTACCTTACTTACATACATACACTACGATGTAGCCTGTAAGACTGTAATACATTAGCATTACCTACTTAATCTATGGCATTAGGAACTCAAAGATTCATTGCCGCACTTATAAAAGTAGGCCACCTATCCCTATATTGGGATAGTTCTATCCAGTCCACCTTATTACACCTTATCCCTATCTTGAGCTAGTTCTATCCAATCCACTTAATTACACCTTATCTCTATCTTGAGCTAGTTCTATCCAGTCCACCTTATTACACCCTATCCCTATTTTAAGCTAGTTATATCCAGTCCACCTCATTAACCCTATTCCTATCTTGAGCTAGTTATATACAGTCCACTGGTTTACACCCTATCACTATCTTGAGCTAGTTCTATCCAATCCACTTAATTACACCCTATCTCTATCTTGAGCTAGTTCTATCCAGTCCACCTTATTACACCTTATTCCTATATTGAGCTAGTTCTATCCAATCCACTTAGTTACACCCTATCTCTATCTTGAGCTAGTTCTATCCAGTCCACCTTATTACACCCTATCCCTATTTTAAGCTAGTTCTATCCAGTCCACCTTATTACACCCTATCCTTATCTTGAGCTAGTTATATCCAGTCTACCTCATTACATCCTATTTCCTATCTTGAGATAGTTCTATCCAGTCCACCTTATTACACCCTATTCCTATCTTGAGCTAGTTCTATCCAGTCCACCTTATTATACCCTATCCCTATCTGGAGCTAGTTCTATCCAGTCCACCTCATTAACTCTATATCTTTCAGGTACATTTTAATGCTATCCTCCCATCTGCGTTTAGGTCTTCCCAATAGTCTCTTCCCATTGGGCTTACCCGTAAGTATCCTGAACAAGGTTCTAGAATCTCTAATTTACTCTGCATGTCCTATGTACCATAATCTATAAGACTTGATCATCTTAACCATGTATTATTGTAATGAGTATATAGCATCATATTGTCATAAATTATGGAAAGCCTGCAATATACCCTCCCATTACTCTGAAAAGTAGCAATCCTAGCCCAAGTTACCAGTGTCTATGATTCAATGATAGCTCAAGGAGTCGATGATTCCACACGTCCATCACAGACTCTGTCTTAAACTATTTGTAATGAATGACCCTGATAACAGTACGTTTCCTGAATAGCTAAGTGGTATAGCTTTGGCATGCTAATACAAAGTTCCCAGGTTCAATTACCATTTTTAAATGTAACCTTTTTACTAAACTTAATTTAATTTAAAGACTTAGTCATACACGATTACATCCGTACTCAAAGTTAAATTCCGCTTTATATTATGTTGTTTGATTTCACTATGATGTAGCTTACGGGATAAGGCCTATAGGTCCTAATATCATCAAAATAAGACTGGTAGCTTGCAGCGTAAGCGCAGTATACATGCTACATCACTCATTTGCATGCATACAAATTCATAGGCTAGTGATAGCCATCGTACAGAATACGGAACTTGAGCTCAGTTTCATTTAACGATTGGCATGGAGATCAACATTGAGAGGTCAAAAGTCATGGGGATTTAAAAAATAAAGAACCACTGAAAATCAAAGTTGGACACCAAGAGTTGGAAATCATTTATCAGTTCAAGTACCTGAGAGGTCTTCTAACAAAGGATGTCTAACTCTACCAAAGAAAATAGATGGAGGATCGTTATGATCGAGGAAGCTTTCAACAAGAAGAGGTTACTGCTTAACTAAAGAAAGAAACTGGAGAAATCTACATTTAGAGCATCGAGTTGTATTGAGCAGAAACTTGAGCGCTCAGCAAGACGGAAAAGAAATATTTGCATAGCTTTGAAATGTGGTGCCGGAGATGATCAAGTGGACAGACAGGGTGACAAATGTAGAAGTCCTAAGAAGAGTGGGTGAGAAGAGAACCGTTTTGGATATGAGTTTTCTGTACAAAGCAAACTGGATCGGACATATCCCTAGGAAGAACTGTCTTTTGCACGATGTCATAGAAGGAATGGTTGAAGGAAAGATGAGCTTAGGAAGAAGGAGGATTCAAATATTGGATGACTTGAAGGAAAGAAGAAAATTCTGGAAGCTTAAGGAGGAGGCAGAGGACATCGCGCATTGGTGGTCTAAGTTCACTGACAAAAGGAATGGACCTGTCGTAGGACAAAAAAACAACTAATAATAATATATTATTGTTTCTAGCCTAGCACTTAACTGCAGAGTATACGCTACGGGAATCATTTCCCCCCACAGAAGTAAGATAATTTTATCTTTTGTATTATTGATGGGCTTGTAACAGAAATTTTACTGGTTTTGGTGCTGATTTTATTATTTTGGTTCCCAGTCAACCATTTAAAATTCCACTTAATCACATAAGTTAGTATAATGCCACCTTACCCCCTTTTAATCCCACATGAAAATGTAACATCATTAACTTCTAATACGACACATGTAAATTATGTATAAACATATTTGAGTAAATTCGCTTCATTGTATTTCTGTGTATGTTATACCATGTTTCTTAAGCACCCCACTTCATGAATTGGGAAAACTTTTGTTCATTCCCTGAAATTGCCTTTTCTCTTGAGCATTTCACAAATTGTAAACAATTGCATGAGCTATTATCTTATCAAATGTCATGAAGTGGAAATTGTTGTTCTTTCTATTAGAAAATTAACTTTAATTATTTTTAAGTTCATATATGTTAAGAATTACAAACTAGGCCAAGTTAGTTAAGTCCGACCTTCAATTCCAAAACGATTAAAGTTTTGAATCCAAACAGTTCTTCGCTTCCCTATTTCACGGACCGGACAAAAACTGGTCCAGTCCATGAATTGAGTAGCACTTAGAGAAGCGCAGCTAATTAAATAGCCAGTTTTTAGATAATCACAATATTATACTTCGTAAATAGCTAATGTATTGTACATAACAAATTCTAACTTGTTAATTACAAATTTGTAAGAAATATACTTAGATAAAATATTGAATAATATCGTTTAAAATGTAGCGCGCTTGTTTGATAGTTAGTAAGAAATAAGATTATATTTTAACGATATACCTTTTAAGTAAAATTAATTTGCAATATAGGCATAATTTAATTAGGTATATATTAGAAGAGTTAGATTATCACTAGGTGTGTTTGACTTCAACCCAGGAGGGTAAGGTATGAATTCCATCTTTGAGGTACTATTTTTTTATTATTACATTAATTTTTATTCTATCCTCAACGGAATATTAATATATATTCTTATTATGTATATTATTAAATATTATTTTCGGGTAGCTATGTATCAACTAAATTAATTTATAATTCCCGCAAGGACTTAAATTTAAATTAATTAATCTAATTATTTTTAAATAAAGAAATAACATTATCTAAATATTTTATCAACTATTAAAACAATATATTTTGCCCTTTAGCGCTTGCTAATAAAAATTCAGTGTGGAAGTCAACGGGGAATTACCAGACTTCCTGAACTCCCCTAATACATGGGCTTTCTACCAGATGGTGCAGGCTGAACTAACCAGATGAAGGACATCTAACCAACCTTCGGGTTGTGACATAAGAAGAAGAATATTGATTAACAACATAGTCACTTTTATCGTGTGAAATGAAATTCGGGGTAGCTTTGAAATTTAATTAAAAAGTTTCTGAAAATATTAAGAGAAAAAGAAGACATAGTATTTTTTGCACACTTTGATTATTATTTTGCGTCACGGAGGGGGTGAGGTTTGTTTATATTATACAAAATACAACAATTCTTGCCTAGGGCGCATTAAACCCTTGCGCTGGCCCTGCCCCTACGTATAGGTGACCCTCTCGACACACGAGTGGCGCGGAATAGTATCGTAAGACATACACTGCTTGGCATTGTTCAACTCCTTTCCTTGCAACTATTGCAGATATAATTTCTGTGTACATTTCATGTTATTAGATATCCAGGATATCAACATTACTATTATTATTATGATTAGCACCGCGTCATACTACCCGTTCGGGTTATACGCACTTACGCTAATGTGTAATGGTAGGGTGATTGTGAGATGAAATGAAGGACCTACAGTTTAACGTGGAATCCGAACCACGGTGGAGGCCTGGCATTCCTCACATTCACAAGATGTCTTGTCAGAGGTGAAGGAAGGGTTTGGTAATCAGATAAATCTTTGCCGGGACCGAGGATTGAACCCCGGCCGCCAGCATAGAAGTCTGACACCTTAACCCCTAGACCACCAGGTCACCGACGATATCAACATTGAATTACTATAATAGGATAGGTATGAATGGGGTAGAATTGAAAATACACCCCCATTAGTGAAGAGGCAGAGTGGAGAAACCACTTTTAAATATATACCCTTAACACAACTGACTGAGATTCGAATCCTGACTTCCCCATAGCCGGAAAATCAGACTGTATAAGCCTGATATTTAATCCGCATGCCCACCTGAGAGGGTTTATATAAATAAGTTAATTAAATTATATTTTTTGAAAGAGTTTTCTGAAAACGGGTCTTTTAAAATTGTATTGCCTCAGATCTCCTGCATCCGTTTGGGGGCCCTCGATGTCAGAGAAAATGGCGTGACGTGTTGCCAGGGTAAGCAGATATTATTTAAACTCTACTTGTGAATAGTTCTCAATACTAACTAGAATACTCATTTACCAGTTATCAAAGAACATACATTCCCATGAGAGCTATGTAGAACAAGGCGTATTTATAATTGGGGATTGAATAAGGACGAACCAGGTACAGCTTTAACAAGCTCTGTCTAACCCGGCAGCACTGACAGCGCGCCACTGGTAATAATATTGCGCGTCGTGGTTACATCACTTGTGGAAAGATTAGCCAGTACTAATGTACCATTGCCCAGGGTACTCCCGAATGTACTAATCGTACATCCTTTACGTTGAGGCTCTTTACATGTCCCGATGAGATAAGGGGATGATGATAGTGAATATGAGGGTCTGGAACCAGTGGAAACACTTAAACATAACTAACCAAATGATTGGGGATCGTTTGGTTAAATTCCGGGGGAAAATATCTAAGTTATCAGTGGGAATCGAATGCGGGACCTCTAGGCTTGTAGCCAGGTGTACTGACCACTACAACACAAGACCGGTATTCCACTGGTCAAGTGTAGAGATAAGCTGGGATGACACGAAACGTTCACACCGATTTGGGTCAAGTTAAAAAAAAAAATCTACAGTCTGATTTAGATAAGAATACACTTTTTTTAAACCATTTAATAATGTTACTAAAAACTATGTTTTATAACTTATTTATATATAAAGCTGTGTGACCTCTAACTTAGTTAATAACATTACCGCTAGTGAAGTTGACCACAAAAATATATGTTTGTATTTTCTAAAAGTTCCTTCCTACTATAATACTATTATAGCTAAAAAAAAAAGAGCTACGCCTTGCTTATTGTCCCCAGGAGAGCTAGCACATGACCACTTACCATGTTACCCTCTTCCGTTAAAGATAACATTTCAACGACACTCTCATTGATAACAAAGTTGCGACTCTTGACATTTCCTGGATATTTGTAATATTCCTAAACAACTTCAGGCTGTTCTAAAGTTATGTACGCTCAGTTTCTTTGTACAATCCGCACTTCGATCACAATCAAATCACCATTACTCTTCTCACAAACATTTTGACACATGTTAAACTCGAATAATAGTTTTCGTATCTCACTAAATTATTATTATTATTATTAGCACCGCGTTTTACTACCCGTTCGGGTTATACGCACTTACGCTAATGTGTAATGGTAGGGTGTAATGGAGGACCTACAGTTTAACGTGGGATCCGAACCACGGTGGAGGCCTGGCATTCCACGCATTCACAAGTTGTGATTAATAATACACCATAAAATTATGATGTTTGAGAAACAACAATAAATAATGAGTATTCTAGGAGTTTTCATAATACTTTTTCGTGCCCTCACTCATGAAACTTCGTTTAGGAAGTGACTTCGCCGCTAGGGGGAAAACAACCGCACCACCACCAGCCGCTTCGGCGGCCGCGTGGTCTAGCACGCTACTCTCGTATTGGACTAGACTGACGAAGATGGGGAGACAGGGGTTCGATCACTGAGGGCTTACCTAAACGGTTTTACACTCTCCTTTGACGCAAATGCGGATGCGCTTCCTCTCAATTAAACCTTCCTAATCCCTAAGCCATTAATATAATTAGTAGGCCTACAGAGGCGATCAACACGAACGGGTAGTAAGACGTGATTCTATAAAAAAAAAGTGTCGCCACCGGCTATTTCGTAGGCGTATATTACAAACTGACACCGCTAAACCAACTTTCGGACTCCGAATTAGAACTTTCGTACGTTAGTTGACAAGCAAACATTTCGATCCATGGCAAGGTACCACTGGCTGTCAGTTTTTCCTATGGAGCGGTGTTTATTTGTGAGGTTATTTGAATATTTTATTACATTTTTACCTTATTATTTTGTTTAAATAAGTATAAAATGAAAGCCATACCACTAGTAATAAGAAATTTAGCTCTAATAAAGTGAATACAACGGACACAAAGAAGGAAATCATTACATTCCACACGAATCGGTGAGAACAATAACTAAATATCGGTATCATCGGGTCAGATTTTCCTGTGACGGGGATGACGGTGTTTGAATCCCGGCTAGGCGTACTCAGCGTTTATTTTGTGGTTGACCTAAATGATTTACTATCTATCCTCCACGCAAATGCGGACCTGTTCTCTCTCTAAATTCTATCTTACCCAATCAGTACCACACTAGCGTAATTTAAATGCAAACAGCTAGGATGGGCAGTGAGACACAGTGAAAAAGATTACATAAAACTATGAATCTTTAGCCTCAATCAGACGCTCTTTGAGCCTAAGCCGGCCAACTAAGTTTTGAATCGTTAAAAAGAAGTCGGTGACCTGGCGGTCTAGGGGTAAGGTGTCAGACTTCTGTGATGGCGGCCGGGGTTCAATCCTCGGTCCCGGCAAAGATTNGCCAGGCCTCCACCGTGGTTCGGATTCCACGTTAAACTGTAGGTCCTCCGTTTAATCTCACAATCACCCTACCATTACACATTAGCGTAAGTGCGTATAACCCGAACGGGTAGTAAGACGCGGTGCTAATAGTAATAATAATTAAGGAGAAGAACCTAATCCAAGGAGAACATGTACGGACTGTAAGAAATATGTCTGGGGCAATAATATTTTTTTTTCACTAATAACATATTTAAAAATATTTTTAGGATCTCTAGGAACGGAATATTTATATATACCATATATGACAGCTAGATAACTTATTAAATCTACTATCACATATTCATACTTCTAGTCATGTAATCATCAACTTAAACTTTTTATATATAGCATCTATTCAAATAAAATAAGATGGGCATGCATTTAAAAAACGTAGATCTAGAAATGTTTAAATAATCAGAAAAAAATATTTCAATTCTCAGACGTAATAAACTGTGTAAACTACTTTAGGAAACATTTACCATCGACACGGTTATCTAAAAGACTTCTAACCACTCTGTGTAATGAGAATGAGGGGGGAGGATAGTTAATGTGGAGAGAGGATAGAAAAAACAAAGGAAATATAACATGTGGAAATCCACTCTCACTACACCTAAGCTGAGATTCGAATCTTGATCTTCCTGTCAACGGCATTCAATTAAAATGACAAATTTTTATTTTATCTCGACTTCTTGAAGAGATAAGTATTGTGATCGTAAAAAAAAACCTCTAACCTGAGATTTAGGTAAATGTCGACTTTTCATAACCTCATGATAGTTATCATATTCTGATAATTGAAAAATGACACCTGGACACGGGAATCGAACCCGAGACCTTTGGCTTAGTATGCCAATGCTCTTACCACTGAGCTATCCAGGATTAGTTCCGTGGAAATGGTCATTCTTCCCTCATAGGTTCGATTCCCGTGTCCAGGTGTCATTTTTCAATTTTCAGAATACAAAACTATTTTACCAATCAGGTTAAAACTTGGTACATATGGTTTTAATAAGGCCGCCCCGAGGAATTTTTGGGGTTAGATATCCAGCCTTAAAATTAAGGGTAAGTTTACTGAAGAGTAAAAAGAGAAAAATTCGAGTTCATCAAAATTTGTTCTCATGATTTTGATTAAATTTTGTAATTAGACACTGTTTAACATTATAAACAAAATGTTGGTTTTCATTTTTCCATCAAAATGACTCGGCATAAATTTCCAATTTTGAATATATCTCAGTAACAATTTGAAATATGAAATCATTTATCGCTGTAAAGATGTAGTACTATTAAATATTAAAATATATTTTTTGAAATATATTTCTATAAAACTAATAATAGTTTCTAAGATATAAGCCAATTTTTTTTTTCATTCAAGTCTTTGAAAATGAAGTGGTTATGCTCTTTGGTGAACGGAGATGTTTCTTTTTTCTTCGTTTTTTATTATTATTTATCACCGCGTCATACTACCCGTTCGGGTTATACGCTTTAAGTACTAATCACGCTAATGGATTAGGCATTGGGAAGGTTGAATTAGAGGAAGTGAACCCGCATTTGCGTGGAACGAGAGTGTAAAACCATTTAGGAACCCCCCAGTTCACCCGACCGAGATTCGAACTTCGATCTCCCCGTCCTCAGCAGTCGAGCTCAACACGACTAGCGCGTTACCCAACTACGCCACCGAGGCTGGTCTCTTTTCTTAGTGGCTTTGTAACAGTCTATGATGTTGGTTTATGATCTTGGTTGGAATGTGATGATCGTTTTACAAACTGTACAAGTTTTTAGTAAATGTCTCTATTTTAACATTGAGGAGAAAGAAGGTCTGTGCGGAGCGCCGAACAATTTTTTTTCCTGAAAATGGGAAAATGACACCTAGACACTGGAATCGAACCCGGGAGTGTGGATTATACGACAATGCTCTAATAACTGAGCTATCCAGGATTCGTTCCGTGCCCAGGGTCGTTCTTCACTCATACTTTAAGGCAGAGTCTATGATGGACGTGCGGAAATAGTCGGCTACAAATGTGTGATTTTATTAAGATCACGAGCTATCAGATAACGTAGCCATCTTCGACTCGGTAGTTGGATTATTGCTGCCATTTATTTTTTTCACGCAAACATTATCTTACAACTCGTCGAAGATATCCATTTATTTACACATTATTGGGATGGGAAAGATAAAGGTATGATTTAGAAAAACTCTAATCACATTTACGTAGCGTAAAATGAAAAATCATCCTTAGTTAACCAATCCGGGATCAAATATTGACCTCTCCATCAATTTATCAGTCAAACGAGTAGATACTGTACTGACATCTTGACCTGCGTACCCTCTGATTCAGGTCTTATATGTCTTGTTTCATAAAGTAATAGAACCAGATGTGTTATTGTGACATGACTAGTGAGCTATTAATTGGCGATTATCGGTGGTTGAATGGTCTAAGTAAGTGATTTTACACCTTTTTCAACTCACGGCACATTGAAAAAAGCCGCTAAAATTGTCAAGGTACACCATCAGCTGTTGTCTAAGGAGAGTTTTATTTTAATAACAAGTTTTTATAAAAGTTCCAAAGTTATTATTCTAATAATTGTTCTATTTTTAAAAATAATGTTAATAATTTTTATATAATGATCACAATTTTTTCTCGCTTATTTTTGATATTCTCCCAAACTCCCGAGGGCACACCTGCTGACACCTCGGGGTACATCAATGTGCCACGGCACACCAGTTAAAAAGCACTGGTCCAATGTGTCACGCAATAGACTCGAATATCGATGACAGGAAGATCAGGGCTCGAATCCCAGCTAGGCGGGAATAGCCTGTTTTTTAAAAACGGTCTCCTTCCACGAAAATGGGGGTACATTTCCTCTAAATTATACAAACCTCATTCTTAACACAATAGTGTAAATATGCGGATACACCCCTAGGGTATCATGACACCTCACGCCGAAAAACAGAACCAAACGCTTCTGATGAAACGTTATATCAACTGACCGTGTATTGTTCTCCTCTCCTCCGCCTCGACGATCCTCCGGGCTCTCTCCCTCTCCCCCTCAATATTGTTGAACATGACGGCCCCCATCATGAGGTAAACCACGAACAATATGAGGAGACAGCACCACTGCTTCTTGGACATCATCTTGCAGCAAGCACTGCTTCTGGTAGTTTACAATCACTGCTTCTGGTAGTCTACAATCACTGCTTCTGGTAGTCTACAATCACTGATCCTGGTAGTCTACAATCACTGCTTCTGGTAGTCTACAATCACTGCTTCTGTTAATCTACAATCACTGCTTCTGTTAATCTACAATCACTGCTTCTGGTAATCTACAAACACTGCTTCTGGTAGTCTACAACCACTGCTTCCAGTAGTCTATACACACTGCGTCTAGTAGTATACGCACACCGTTTCTAATAGTCTACACATACACTGCTCCCAGTAGCCTATTTATGTATATACTGCTTTCAGAAGTCTTATAACACTTCTACCAATAGTGAAAACCCTGCTTTTAGTAGTCAATAAACACGGCTTCTAATAAACTAAAAATCCTTGCTTCCAAGAGTCAACAGACACTGACTGGTTTACTAAAAGTGCCAAAATTGTTCTTTTCTTTCTTTCAATAATGTGTATAATTGCTCAATAGAATTCAACACTAGTTTATGCGCAATATCTAGTAGTCATAAGAGCTAAATCTCAAATTTGCTAAATATCGTACTCTATAATTGTTTTTCTCGTGCTATCATAAACTACCACCATTCATCAAACACTAAATTATTTAGTTTATCGAGGTTAAAATATCAAGTTTAAAAATAGGTAGTCAAATAATAAATTATTTACCCTGAATTTATGTTTAATCCTTTCCACTGCTTTGTACAGTTTTATGTTAGCTTACAATTCACTAACCCGAGATTATTTTGTTATTTTGTTAAGAACAGAAAATATAGTTCTTTCATTCATTTAGAAATGTTTAGTAAAAAATGTTTATATCTGATTATAAATAATATAAATAACTCAAAGTAAAGGCAAATTTAAAAAAAACTTCAGACTACTTTAATCTGATTCAAAAATTATTTGAAGTAAACTTTTCTAAATGGCAATCAGAGTTTAAAGATGTAAGCAATGTAAGCAATTTTTGTGTAGAGTAAGGATATTTGTTAAAGTTATTTTACAGAAATAGCTACAAATAAATAAGTATACACTTATTTAGTTTAAGATAAATACAAATGGAAATTAAATATAAAGCTTATCGCGAAGAGTTTTCAAAACTTCAACTAATTTAATAATTTTGTTTGGTGATAGAACTATATTTAAATAACAAGAGCCACTCGTACAGTATTTTAATTCCAAATTTAACTTTTGAGGTATGACACAAATATATGATATTTATTTCCTACCGCCACTTATTTTATTTCGATACTACCTGGCCTTCCATTAAATAAACCAGTGTTTATCTATTAGTATGCAATATATTTGTTTCACCATATGTCTCAAAATAGTTTATTTAGTATCACTATTTTAGCAATTATTTTACTGTTTCATAACAACTTTTGTTTATGTTTGAAGGAACTTTAAAAATCTATCTAAGCTATATCGTTCGGCGGTAGTTGCAAAAAAATTCAAGTTCCAAACATACTCATTATTTCACGTGCCTTTTCTAATGATCCTAAGTTTAGTAAATAAAGTGCTAATTTATTTTGTTAAATAAAGTATTTCAATTTCAACAGTGAGTCACTTTAGTCACAAATATATAAATCTTCTGTATCTTCAACGAGTATATATTATCTAATAAATAGTAATAATAATTATATAAATACATAAATCATCGCATCAGTTTATAAAGGCATCCTCGTCATATGCTGACCTCAATAAATATGTATTTCTTCCCAAAATGTACTTACCCTTTGAGCGTATGTGGTGACATTAAAGATTAAAAAATCTCCATGTTATTCTCTGAATCATTTCGTTCCAATACGTAGCCCTTTACGCGTGTAGATGACAAATAAAATAAAAGGAACTAGTAGTATTTGATTTTTAATCCAAGTCGTCACTTCTCAGAGTAGGAAAATTTTTGGAACATCGTTTCGAATGCCGTCAAAGATAAAATATTTTCATAAAATATGCATGTGCACAATCTCGAAGGCACATCAATGAAAGACGAAGTTTCCTGTTTTGTGGTTAGGAAAAATAGTCCTTGCAATTATTTCCTTGTGGGTTCGTTTTGGTAGGATTGTGATGAACGCTCGTAGTTGAACTTTAATAGATGAATATATTATCAAAAAATACGGGGAAAAAAATATTAATATTCTAATAATCTAAAACAAAATTTTGGCAGAACCTTATAAGGAAATCACAGAAGTCTTATAAACACTTAATTGAAAAAAAATGGTGTTAAATATAAATGATAATGTGTTGATACAACGCAGAGAAAGTAGTGAACATTAAAAAAAATGTGTATCATGTCTTCCTAGAAGGCCTCAGTGTTTTTTCCTGTGTTATCTGCCGTAAAGGTGGCCTGTTCCTTCCAAAGGATTCCCCGTTCTAACGATTCTGTCGGAAGTTTCATTTTGGTGAGACGCGGCAACAACGCTGACGGCAACGCAGCATAGGCGCGACGCGATGGTGCAACGAGATTTAGTTTCCAGGTTCCCGTTCATTGCTGCTCTGTCGGTTGGACGAAGTGGGTTTTGTGTTTGGTGTTTGGTGTCAGTCGGTGATCAAGGTGGCCTAGAAACAAAAATAATTATTATTATTTACAATTTGGGTTTCATATTTGGTTACTAAAGAAATGGCCAACAGTTACGAACGTGGAGTATTTCTTTTATTCAACATATTTAAATGGAAAGAATGCATTCGAGATATTCTAATATTTTAAGTTATACTTAAGCTTAATTTATATTAAGGTGAGATGGAAGAGAATGTGAAAAAATCAGTGTTTTTTGCAGTTTTTATGGTGAAAATTTTGGCCAAATTAATAAAATATTGCTTAAGTACAATAATAGAATATAATTTTATTCAGATGATGACCTCAACATTTCTTGAATATCTGCCAAAGATTTCCTGGAATTTAATGACAACTTTTTTCTTAATTTAAAAAGTGTCTCATCTAATGCCGGTATACTCATGACAAATATTCAGGAACTGTTGAAATAATCAAATGAAGAAAATTATATTCAGTGTTTGTACTGGAGCAATATTTTATTTATTTTAGCCGAAAAAATGTTTTTTCATAAAAACTGAAAAAAAACCTGACCTTTTCTCGCGTTCCTTTGTATCCCACATCAAAGACGTTCTAACATCAGTGACATTATCAAATGAATTTAAAAAAATAAATATATGTTAACGCGTATTAACTGTTCAGGTTTACCCAATATATAATTACTCTAATAGGGTAAGGACGAGGAATAAAGCATTGTAGAGGTAATCTATTCATATTTGCGTGGAAGGAGGGCGAGAAAAAATTCAGGAAAACCACCTCCAATAGGCCCTAACGGGATTTGAACCCCAATCTCCCCATCATCAGCAGGATAGCAGGCCAATCTGACATAAGAGTAACGTATTATGAGTTTAGACCATTCTGCTACAGCGATTGACGGTTGAATGTAAAAGTGAAATTAATGTGGTTTACCAGCTAAACCTTTTAAAAATACTTCTCCTTCCCCTATAATTTAATTATCTACTCACAATCAACAAAAAGACCCACAAAAAAATTAATTACTATGAAGAATTACAAGATGTGCATGATTTAATTAGAGTAAAGTAAGGACCACACGTGTGAGCACTCGGACCAAGGCGTCAGTCTCGTCTTGTCTTATTTTATGGTAACGGGGAGGTATTTGTTCAGCCGGTTGTACTGTGAAGGTTTTTCATAAATTGTTTCCCGCTCACTCTAAGTAAGTGCGAGTACACTTGCTCCAAATTCTACCTTCCTCATTATTCTGTAATTAGTGTAATAAATTTCGTACAGCCCAGATGGGTAGTAAGACGTAATATATTAGCAACAAAATATGTTATAGCCTTACTATATAAATTTGTTACAATATTTTCAGGATATTCTTATCCCTACGATAATTGTTATTAATATTACTAAGGGAAGTTTTAATTTTCTAGGGTTTATTATGTAAGACTTATTTTAATGTCAATTTTTCAATCCATTCAATTTATTGCTATTTTGTTTGATTGATAATCAACATAAAAGGTGATATCTGTGATATTTTTTTTAAAAAACGATTATGTTTTTGAAGAGCCACTCAACTAATATCAGTATATTAAATTATAACCAAACAAAAATAATAATCAGAACAATGGATCCTTTTTTTCATGTATTCTCGCTGTGTCTAAGAATTGAAGATTAAAATAATAGATCGTATGTTTTTACAATTTGGATAAACGTAGAAAAGATAATAATTAATTAGCAAAGAAACAAAAAGAAAAAAACCCACATATTTATCAAAGAAGCATGTGTGTACAGTAAGAACCTTTTAGAAAATACAAACTTTTTTTTATGGATATAACTGCTAACATTTTAATATTGTAATTATGTGATTTTATAGGTATTGATCATATCTATCAGACGTGATAGGATCTAATAACTTGTCTATTTGTTAAATAAATCCCTTACTATTAAAATATGACTGTGCCAAGTATGTTCAAGATCCTGTATGCTTTTTACCTCTCTATATATTTGACTTACAATACATATTCAAATAAATTAAATTGTATTAAGTGTAGCTTAATGCTTTATTCTCTTTTATTTTTTTTATCACCAAACGAATTTGATTTTTTTTTACTAACTTTAGTCACCTTTAGCCTCAAAATTGGACTGCCTTTGTACTATAGAGGTCAGAGTTTCTGACTACAGATCCAGAGGTATCGGGTTCGATCCTCCGCCCTTTAAAGAATTTTCTGTGAAGCAGTGGGTCTATAACAGAGTCAAACTCAACCTTGTGAGGATAAATGAGGAATTAATTGAATAAATAAGTAGCAGTTCCGGTCTATAAAACTGAAATTAATGGCCATAGGGCTCATTGTGTTGACCACATGACACCCCCTATGTGAAAATGTTGACACTAACACCGCTAACAGCAGCAACCACTCGGTCAGTATAGCTCGCTTACAGTATTACGTCATGGATTTATCATCACGTCCTACTACCCATTCGGGTTATAGGCTTAAGTAATAACTATGCCAATGGATTAGGAATTGGGAAGGTTGGATATAGAGAAAGTGAACCCGCATTTACGTGAAGGGGGAGTGGAAAACCATTTAGGTAAAACCACCCCCAGTTCATCCGAGTGAGATTCGAATCTCGATCTCCCCGTCCTCGGCAGTATAGCTCAACACAAAACTAGCGGGTTAGCTAACTACGCCACCGAGGCAGGTTACGCCTTGGAGTTAGCCTCAAATTGGGGGACAGCCTCGTGGTAAAAACCACAAATCAGCTGTCCTGGCGAGTGCAAATACGTGTTATAACGTACCGAGTTTGGGACACTCTAGTTCGAATCTAGGTTGATACGGATTCTATCTTAACGTCATGTTGCGAAAATGAAAGAAGTTCGAGGAATTAAGCGTTCACTATAAGTCCTTGTGGCTTAAAACCAAACTTGCACTGATCACTTGCAAAACTAATAGCAATAAAATAATCAAAGTGTTATTAAACTGGCGGGATTGGTTTTACGGTAAGTGTAAATTACTCCTGCCTGGCTGGATGGCGGGTACGCAGATCAAAGGCGTCAATCTCTTCTTGTCCGGTTTGTCGGTAACGAATAGGTTGAGGTTAGACCTCCAGCCGTGCGTTTCTAGCTGGTTTTGTCCCAACTCCCTCTCCCAGCAAAAGCAGGCACATTTCCTATAAACTCTACCGTATCCTTCCCTACCCATTAGTATAAATATTCGAATAGCTCGAACGGATATTATAACGTAGCGTACAAAATAAAATATTAAAAAATAAATTATGTATTCGATATCAGTCTGTAAAACTCAAGGGTTGTTCTCTCAGATTGGGAATTTTCCACCTCGTTCAAGTTCCTGATAACGTTTAGAGTATCGTTGATAAAAAGTTTGTTTTTATTTAGTATCTGGTTCGACACCTTCATTCATTCGATATAATGGCTTCTTACTGATTTGAAAAGCCCCTATTCGATTCTCGGGCAGAGCCAGGATAGTACCAATGTGAAACTTAATTTGATTCCTTTCACTAAACGATACAATAATGATTTGAGAGATATTCGCTGTTTTTATCCTGAATTTAAATTTGTATGGAATGTAAATATCCTCTACAGAAGTTTTGTTTGTTTCAAGTCTTACTACCCCTCCGGACTATACTCATATAGTTACACGAATGTGGTAATGATAAGGAAGATATAATTTAGAGGACATGTACCCGAATTTTGCATGGAGGGAAAAGATTTAGGAAAACACACCCTCAGCTAACCCTGTCGGGACTCAAACGCCGACCTCCCCAACACAGACAAAATAAGACTACAGACCAATTTTGATAGGAAGTTCCTTATCTTAGAGCTATAAAAGTTACTAGATACACTTTTACGTAGTCATATGTGAAGTCATATGATCTGCAGCTGTCACTTTTGATAGATATTCCTCCATGGAATCAGCCTGAAATTTGGCCATACTGAACGAGCTGTCACCGTCTGTTGGCGAAGATAGTACCCACTTCCGTGGATAGAGGGTGCCATGTGGTCAGCACAACGCTAATCTCAGTTTCCTAGACCAAAGCCGCTACTTTTCTATTCAAGTATCTCCTCAATTGTCGTCACGAGGCTGAGTTGACCCTGTTTCAGACCTATTGCTACTAATTATTATTATTACTATTATTATTATTAGCACCGCGTCTTACTACCCGTTCGGGTTATACGCACTTACGCTAATGTGTAATGGTAGGGTGATTGTGAGATGAAATGGTGGACCTACAGTTTAACGTGGAATCCGAACCACGGTGGAGGCCCCACATTCACAAGATGTCTTGTCAGAGGTGAAGGAAGGGTTTGGTAATCAGATAAATCTTTGCCGGGACCGAGGATTGAACCCCGGCCGCCAGCACAGAAGTCTGACACCTTGCCTCTAGACCGCCAGGTCACCATCTATTGTTACTAATAATATAATAATATGTTAACTATGTTGACCGCCAAAAAAGTGCTTGTATATATTTATACTATTACAATTTTAACTATAGATGAGCTGTTTTGTAGTCCGAGTGCCCCCAGTCAGGGGCGAACGAGTCTATAGACCTTATGGCAAGGTAGTATTTGTTGCGTTTCTAGTCCCATTTTCTGTGAGTACCCAGTGTGTTTCATTGTCGTCAAGTTTCCGGTGGCTCAACTGAAATGACACGAGTGACCCGCCAGAGTTCAGGGCAGGTCGTTCATTTTTCTTTATTTTTTTTTAGTTCACCTGGTCCGCAACTCGCCTCTGTTTATGACCCTCACAACAACCCGCCATGGGCATTGACCGATATTTCTTATTGTTTGTATCTCTCGGGGTCACGACATGTCTTGAATTGCTGCGCTCACCATGTGACTACTTTATTACTGTGACATATCCAGGTAAGACAGAGACGACATAAAACAAACAACTATTATTATGATCTTTGTTCGTATTGAATAAACTTGTGGTTATTTTGGAACCGTGTGTAATATGACTTAGCTCGATAGGCGAGCGGAGTAAACGTCCAGATCGTCTAATAGGGTTTATCTTTAACGAGGAGGCTGTAGTTTGAATCCCAGCTGAGTGTAATGAATATGGTTTCTACTTTTTACTAAACTGTTTCCCCCTCTCTCTCAATTCATAATTGGGTTCATTTCCTCTCAATTCTACTTTCATTCTCCCTACTAATAAGTTTAAGTATGTGGATAGGCCGGATGCTGGGAATATGGTAGGCCGGGACAATTTAGATGAGGGCTCTATTTGAATCAAAACAAGAAGTCAGGTTACTGCGCAGCTACTTAACACAGCTTATAACTATCTAGTGAACCATTGGCTTAGTTAGTAAATATTTCAAATATATATTTTTAAAAGTTTTAATCACTTAACAATAATTGTTTTTAAGAGACCAAGCTAATTGCGATTAACATAACTTTCCTAATTAATTAAATAATCGTATTTTCATAGTAAGGTTTTACGATCTTTTAACGTTTGGTTACCCGCCTCGGTGGCGTAGTTGGCTAACGCGCTTGTCGTGTTGAGCCCGACTGCTGAGGACGGAGAGATCGAGGTTCGAATCTCGGTCGGGTGAACTGGGGGTGGTTTTTCCTAAATGGTTTTCCACTCTCCCTCCACGAAAATTCAAGTTCACTTCCTCTAATTCAACCTTCCCAATTCCTAATCCATTAGCGTAATTAGTACTTAAAGCGTATAACCCCAATGGGTAGTAAGACGCGGTGCTAAATAATATTATATTATTAACTTTTGGTTATAAGACTTTTATTTATAATTTTAAACTTAGTTATATATGTTTCACAAACAAGTAGAATGAGCGCATTATATCATATGATAGAACTATTTGGAATTAAAAGCTATTTTACTACAGGGACTATTTGAATCACAATTCATCGGAATTTTGGATGAGCACTATATTTTTATTTACTGTGTTATTGGTAACTTGTCAAGTTTTGATTTGAAAATGAATAGTTAAGATTAGAATTTTAAATAAAACAAACCACTAGGCCAATAATAGGTTATCCCTAGATTCTGGACTTTGATTATACAAACATTATCTAAAAAATTAACTCAAATTTTCAAAACATGATCTAAAAATAAGAACAAAAACTCTCAATAAATGCACACGACTAAATCAAACAAGCACTTTACAACTTAAACATACAAATGAAATGAAAAGCATTTAACAGCTAAATATATAATTGATTTACAAATATATATTTCAGAATACAGAAGTATTAACTATATCCTCCCAACGCAACCCTGTCAAGTCTAGTTTTACTCTCACTAGGATTGTGTATTTTACGAGTGTAGGAGCAAAGAATAACAAAGTGCAATACTGCATTATCTTCACACTCCAACAGTTGTGTTGAAAAATATATGCAATTATTGATAGTATTAATATATACTTATTTAACATGAATGCCTAAAATGATTCCAAAAAACAAATAAACATACCTAAATAGGACTAAAAAATTACACAAATTAAAAAAATTATCACATAAAATTCCAAAATAACAAAAAATGGCCATAACATAATATGTAAAAAAAAAAGAAAGATGATATGTCATAAAAATCCGCGCCCTGCTTAGCAAATTTTAATTGTTATCATAATTCAAAGTATTGACGTTTGATGCAGGCTCAGGGACGACATCTGACTAGCAAAGCTGTAGTGTTAAATTTTAAGGCGAGTGTAGCTTGGACAGCCCTACTGATAGTAATATTATGGTCAACCCTATCCAAATAGAGACGGTCCATAGACTACGTACGCATACACGTGAGGGGAAATAGAGGGGTGGTTAGTGCTCGGCGTGATGAAGGCGGGACGAGTTAGTTAATGCGTGACGTCACATTACAATTTAAACTATTGGCCGGCGTTCTCTGATAAGGTGGGATGAAAGGGGACGCGAGAAAAGATCAGTGTTTTTGAAGTTTTTATAGCAAAACCTTTTTGGCCAAAATAGATAAAATATTAATCCAGTACATTATTAATAGCACCTCGTCTTACTACCCGTTCGGGTTGTAAGCACTTACGCTGATGTGTAATGGTAGGGTAATTGTGAGATGAAATGGAGGACCTACAGTTTAACGTGGGATCCGAACCACGGAGAAGGCCTGGCATGATTTGGCAATTAGATGAATCTGTGCCAGGACCAAGGATTGAACCCAGGACTCCCAACATAGAAGTCCAACATCTTACCCCTAGACCGCCATGTCACCAACTGCTTTAGTACAAACATAGAGTTTAATTATCTCCACATTGTGATATCAACAGTTGTTGAATATCTGTTAAGAGCATAGCGGCATTAGATGACAAACTTTTTAAGTGAACTGAAAAAGCTGTCATTAAATTCAAGGACATTCTTGATAAATATTCAAGAAATTTTGAGGTCACCATGTGAAGAAAATTAAAATCTATGTCTGTAGTGGAGCAATCTTTTTTAATTTTGGCTACAAAACAGATGTTTTGTCATAAACTCTGTAAAAACACTGGCTTTATCTCGTATACCCTACATCCCACCCCCGACTTCAAGCAGGTATGAACAAACAACGATCGACTCATTGACTACGATCGTCGATCTTACCGAATATATATCTCAACAAAGAGGTTACATAGGCTCTACAATTAAAAATGCTATTTAAATAGGGTGTAGGAAGGGGTTGCGTGATATTGCTACGTAATATTAGAAGGCGGTTGACAAAATTGTGACCATGTTTGACGATCTGTCAAAAGTTACATTTGCAAAAGAAACAGTTTGGCGTATGGTTACATTGAAATACGTACATAATATAACAATAACGTTTAAAACGTTCGAAAATGTTTCTTCCTATAAAGATCCGCCTGTGTGCGCGCTATCTTTTACTAATTTGGTTTTTAACACCTGGAACAAGGAGGAAGGGGGTAGAAAAACAAATTAGCGTGACGTAGTTTACGGGAAGCCCCAATTTCTGGTTAGAAAAAGAGATACAGTAGTTTCTCGGATCATCTACGACAGTCAAATGGGAGCGGAAGAGGTAAATTGGTCAAAGGTTTGATTGCACGAAAATTTGACCTTATAACTGCAATGATTTGCCTTAAAAAAAAGGTTCCTTATTTTACAAACTTTAACCCTAATTAATTTACAAAATATCAGGAATTTCTCAAGGCTCATGAAAAATAATTTGAACATTTATAAAGTATTATGAATACCTGTCAAAGCCATTGATTAAGTCATTGATAATATTTGCATTTTCTCATGCTCCACGTCTTACTATCCATCCGGGATATATGAATATTTACAAAAATGAGATAAGGATGTTTGAAAATGTGATTTAAAGAAATGAACCCGAATTTGTGCGAAGGGAGAGCGAGTAGAAAACCATCTATAAAAAAACCCATATAAATACACCATGATGAGATTCGAAATATGACCTCCCCCTTTACCAGACCATATGAGATGGATATCTTAGTCCGTGTGACGCTCAAGACCTTTTTCACAGCCCTAACTGTCAGAAACTTGCGCCTGATTGACGACGACTCGTATGGTTTTGTTTTTTCCTCCAACGAACCATGTCGCGTAACAAATCTCTCAGTTGTGGGTAGTGGCAGTTGCGATGTTGAGCTCGTAATCAGCGCACATAAAGCTGGGAGAACTTATTTTATAATGACCACTTCTGCTCGTCAAGCACCCAGACGTCGAAACGGTCATCTTGGACAATACGTGCAGTCGTCAAGTTAGACGATGTTTTAAGGCTGCGTCTACTTTCTCTCTACTGGGAACACTTTTGGTTGTAAATCTATTGTGCTCTGGACTATTCCTTTTCTATCGTTTATGTTAATGGTCTATGTAACCATTCGCGGTTTAAAGTCATGCGACCATAAACTTTTCTTTTTTTTTCGCAGTTTTAACAAGTCTATAATTAATTATAAGCTATAAATAGTGGTTAACTTGATTTCAAAGCATTGCAGTTCACGATTTATAGGGGGTCAAACTTGCTAGTATATGTTTTTTTTTGCGTACCATTGTTAAGGTCAAGTAAATAATATCTGAGGCTGTAATTTAGTATAACTAGACATGCATATTCAGTGTAAATATATTTATAATATTATCAATATTATATATTAATTTTAATATTATTAATATATTAATACCCACTTCGGTAACCGCATGGTCCAACGCGCTTCTCTCGAAGTAGACTAGACTGCCGTAGACGGGGAGAGCAATGTTTGAATCTCAATCCAATGTACTGAGGGTGGTTTTTACAAAATGCTTTTCCACACACCACGTAAATGTGGGTACACTTCCTATAAATATAACCTTCCTAATCTCTAAAACCAGGAGCGTAATTAATACATAAGCGATTAATCTAAGTGGGTAGTAAGTTAGGGTGCTAAAAAAAATATTAATATATATTATAAATATTTTGTTGTGTACATCTCATACGAATGCTTAGTTATACTAAATTACAGCCTCACATTAATTACTTTACTAACCCGAACGGGTAGTAAGACGCGGTGCTAAATATTATTATTAATTACTTTACCTTAACAATGATAGGCAAAAAGCATCAAATATCAAGTCTGACCCCTTATAACTCGTGAACTGCAATGATTTGAAATAATTTAATCACAATTTATAGATTATAATACACACTTCTTAAAATTGTTAGAGATACATTTTTTTTGTCGGATGACCTTAAGGCTTTAGACTCGCTTTACAAACGACCGCGCTACTGTTGGGGTTAGCATCCCAGCAAGTTGCCCTAAGGCGGGTTTTTAACACGTGATTTTTTTCAACCTCTCTCCACGCTACTGCGGGTTCACTTCTTCCGAAGCTTCCCTGAACATACCTTCCCCTCTATTGAGTTGATAATAACCTCGATGACCTCAATCTTACACAGCCAATATGTGGTCTACTATTCGTGTTAGTTTTTTTTTCAACCTCTTAGTTCTATTGGTGGAACGTGTTTTACTACTGATATCAAGATCCCGGGTTTAATTCCCGAGATGGCAGAAAGCAACATCATTGATGCAATTTAGGTTCCCCTGTTACAGTTGGAGCCACCCAGAATATTCAGGGGGGTTCCCCTTTCAACAAAATAATTACAACAAATTATGTGATTTCTACATTTTTTATTAACATCATATTTAAACTAGGAATACGGAAAAAAGATAAAAATTGTATTTATATTATTATTCCTATAGGATAATAGTATTTAAAGGAATCATAGGCAGTACGTAGGTGACCTGGCGGTCTAGGGGTAAAGTGTCAGACTTCTGTGCTAGAGGTCCGGGGTTCAATCCTCTGTCCCGGCACAGATTTATCTGATTACCAAACCCTTCCTTCACCTCTGACAAGATATCTTGTGAATGTGGGGAATGCCAAGCCTCCACCGTGGTTCGGATTCCACGTTAAACTGTAGATCCTCCATTTCATCTCACAATCACCCTACCATTACACATCAGCGTAAGTGCATATAACCCGAACGGGTACTAAGACGTGGTGCTAATAATAATACTGTATGAATAGATTAAGTAAAATATAATTTGCTGAGTAAGTATATCATAAAATTTGTAAAATACTTATTCAAATGTTATATTGTACTAAACTATATTGTGGGTATTAAATTATATTGTCTGTTTATTTAATATCTCAATAAATAAATGTATTTAATATATCTATTTATTGACATATTGAAAATCTACTAACTAGTTACTATTGTTTTGTAAAATATTAAACAGTTTTAGATAGTAATTAATATCATTTTAAACTTCTTTAAATTATTAACATTGTGCTCAAAATATGGTTAAAACCTCCCCTAAAACAAAAAAAACAAACCCTAACTATACAAATATATAACCCGCCTCGGTGGCGTAGTTGGCTAACGCGTTTGTCGTGTTGAGCTCGACTGCTGAGGACGGGGAGATCATGGTTCAAATCTCGGTCGGTTGAACTGGGGCTGGTTTTTCATAAATGGTTTTCCACTCTCCCTACACGCAAATGCGGGTTCACTTCCTCCACGCAAATGCGGGTTCACTTCCTCTAATTCTACCTTCCCAATTCCTAATCCATTAGAGTAATTAGTACTTAAAGCGCATAACCTGAACGGGTAGTAAGACGCGGTGCTAAATATTATTATTATTGCAAATATATACAATATTTTTTTTATCAAAATAACTCAAAACATTTAATAACCTGTTAAGAATTAAATTAAAGATAAGTATTAAATAAATATGTCATATACATAATATCCCTATTGTTAACAGATTATGGAAGTAGGCATCGTTGAAATAATTCACTAATTACGCGATGTTAATTAATTGATTGTGTATTTAACGTGAACTTTAAGAACTAGGTTTATCAAAACACTAGCTACAGTCTAACTTTACCCTCTTAACAAGGGGTTCTGTTTTTTTTAATGGGGTGGTGAATTGGGGGTGGAGATCAACTTAAAGAAGCACCGGAAGGCCCTAACCCATGGATGGTGAATCCGACCAGCGTGCCACTAAAGGACCAGCTGAATTTTGAAATAGTTTAGGGTGCCACTTATTATTTACGTTTGAGTGAACGAGTATTTAAAAATCAAAACTTGTTGAATAGTACAAATAAAATTGTAAATATATATAATTTTAATTCCTGCATTTTAAAGGAGGAAAATTTACTAAATTATCAAAGGGGCTATAACACTTTGAGGAAAGAAAAAAAAGACACATTTTTATGAATATTAAAGTTAAGGACTTATATAACCTCTTACATTTTAGTTTGAAACATATTTTTGTATTTAGCTAGCCAATAAATTTGTATTCTGTTCCTCACTTGTCTTCAACAGCAAGCAAGACGATATCCAACCATTGACTTCATAAAATGTAATGTGTCATGTAAATGACATGATTGTCGAAATCTCATTCACTTAAAAAAATTTATACCACGTTGGGAAAAGTATTACTTAGTGTTTATTTTTATCATTTTGGCGTGTAACCCGAATCGTGTGTGTGTGTGTGTGTAACACCCCATGGCTCGCGTGCCATGGATTGGATTCCCTGCCCTAACCAATGAGAATATCAAACCCTACAGGACTTTATAATAGTTTTCATCAGGCCTATTTTTTCTGTGTGGTATTTTACTAAGTCTTTCTTTGCCAAATTTAATATTAGAATCGCGATATGAAGGGCAAATTAGAAATTAAAAACTGATTCTATTACTGTAAATATTGATTTGACTATTGACCTAATATTTGAGTTGTTTTATGGGTATTGACAATAACTATCAAAAGTGACAGCTGAAGTTAAACTGACTTGATGTGTGAATATATTTAAGTATTTTTAGTGACTTTTATAACTGTTCTGCGTTAACTACCTCAAATAAATGAAAAAATAAAATAGAACTGTTCGAAACCTACCTACATACCTTATTCTTACTGTAGCAGTAATATGATACAATAATCAGTTCCAATACTTACACTCGACTATAATCAAATTTCTCTTGTTTAAGGGTGTAACAGTAGTAGAAAAATCTTGATAGATATATTATAAAAATACGTTTTTAAAATATAGTTCCTTTCTTAAAAAATGAAATGGTCGTAACATATTTAGATTAATAATACCTTAGAGTTTGAATATATGTGGGAAATATTGGAGAGGGCTTTAAATAAACCTATTTGAAATAAAACTCCCCGTTTCAATCACCTCCAGTATCCTTGGTTCTGGAGACCCTGGTTCGCACTCTAAAGGAGAAACATCAATTTGCACTACTGATATATTTCTCAGCCAATCTGACACCTTAGCTCAGTTGGTATCGTGTCTGTCTGCTGAGATAAAGGTTCCTAGTTTGATTCCCTGAATGGCCAAAAATGTATCATTGGTGAAATGTGGTTTACCCTTTCACAGTGAATTAACGGTTGGGGACTGAATATCGTGCCTGTTCTAGTCTTTAAGTTAGACTTTAAGGCATATGAAGCTACGACAGGCCTGGCAAGCCGGTAGTGTAAAATATAGTGTGGCTTTAATTAAAAAAAAACGGGTGACCTGGTGGTCTAGGAGGAAGGTGTTGGACTTCTGTGCTGAGAGTTCGGGGTTCAATCCTTGGTCCCGGCACAGATCTATCTGATTACCAAACCCTTCCTTAACCTCTGACAAGACATGTATTAATCACAACTTGTGAATGTGTGGAATGCTAGGCCTCCACCGTGGTTCGTATTTCACGTTAATCTTTAGGTCATCCATTTCATCTCACAATCACCCTACCATTACACATTAGCGTAAGTGCATATAACCCGAACGGGTAGTAAGACGTGGTGCTAATAGTAATAATTTCAATTTCAATTTCAATTTCCTTTATTATAGTGCTGGCCAACAGTCGTAAGACCTATAACAGGCCAGCACTGAAAAGTACACACGTACATACCTTATAATACATATATTTACACAAGAAAAAATGATAGACAAAAAATGGCTAAATAATGTTATATATTGATGAATAGTTACGAGATAAAAAAAAAGTTAATAATAATAAGAATAAAAAGTAACACTAAAAATAAATAACTAAATAGTAAGCAGTAACATTATGCAAAAAATAGATCAGAATATTGTAAGTTTAAATAATATAGGCAGAACCTCTATATGATAAATTATTGATATGGGATATCCTTAAATAACTCTCTGAGTTTAGCTTTCCTTTTATGATAAAAGTCGAATTCGACAAATCTAGAATTGGCGCTATGGATACAACGACCTATAGGGCTTACCTTATAAGAGCTATCGAGAAAAAATAATTTAGGATTACGAGAAGCCCGAGAAGGGATATGAACGCCTACATGATCAAGGGCAAATTTGCAATAAATAATAATAATTTAATAAAAAAAAAGCTGACCCAGGCCACAGGCTGGAAACAGTAATGGACGTACAAAATATTTCTCGGACATGCTCGGATTTACAGACGCATTATCGATTGAGCTAAAGAGTCTGGTTCATGGTTTCAGTACAGTTTAAATACAAGACAAATATCCCAACGTGAGCTGTACTTACTTTTGCCGCACTAATAAATTAAGTTTGCCGTCTCCATTTGAAGAAGCAAGCGTAGTAGCTCATCGGTACTCATTCGGTCAACCTAGACTGAAATATCTCAACCGGTGAGACAGAGCAAAACTATCTGATTACTCGCCAGGAATGAAGGTTTGGAATTGTTTGTGACAGGTCCTCAATAAATATAATCTAATCTATAATAATGTACTTGGAAGTGATTTTTTGTAATTTCTTATCTGCCACTACACAATATTTTATATGTAGGATGTAGAACTAGTGGTTTATTTACAATAGGTGATTTTAATTTGAAGGGATTGGGTTAAGTTTTGGGGAGGAATTGAGATTCAAAGTGTCCTTGACCCTTGAGTCTTGGTGTTAACCCTCATGGGCTACGGTTCTAAATAAACAGCTCCATTTGGGAGGTGATGCCAAAACTGATTGTATTATAATTTCGTTCTGTTAGCTTAATATCACAATTAATGTATCTTCCGCATTGGGGGTCTTAGGGTCAAATGGACGGGAAGGTGAGCTGGGGGCAGTATTTTTGCAGTTTTTAAATTGAAACAATTTTTGGCCAAATTAAATCAAATATCACTCCTGAAGGAACATAGAGTTTAATTTTCTTCCCATGGTGATATCAGAAGTTAATTATTATTAGCACTATTATTAGCCCCACGTCTTACTACCCGTTCGGGTTGTACGCACTTACGCTAATGTGCAATAGTAGGGTGAATGTGAGATGAAATGGAGGACCTACAGTTTAACGTGGAATCCGAACCACGGTGGAGACCTGGCATTCCTCACATTCACAAGTTGTGATTAATACACGTCTTGTCAGAGGTGAAGGAAGGGTTTGGTAATCAGATAAATCTGTGCCGGGACCGAGGATTGAGCCCCGGACGCCAGCATAGAAGTTTGACACCTTACCCCTAGACCATCAGGTCACCTTGATATCAGAAGTTAATTAATATTTGTCATGATCATAGGAGCAGGACAGAGAAGGCACGACTGAGATGGTATGGCCATGTGAGAAGGATGGAGATGGAAAGGATGCCCAGGAGGATGCTGGATATGAAGTTAGGGGGAGAGGAAGACCAAGGGATTTCCAAACAGACCCTGCCAGTGGCCGGAAGCTGTTCATGATGATGATGATGATGATGATGATGATAAAAGCAGTAGTAGATGACACACTTTTTTTCTTCACTTAAAAAGTTTTTCTTCTAATGCTAATATGCTGATGATAGATATTCAACAGCTGTTGATATCACCATGTGAAGACAACTAAACTCTTTGTTACTACAGGAAGAATATTTGATTTATTTTGGCCAAACATGTTTTTTTGCTATAAAAACTGCAAAAAACACTGTCCTTTTCTCACCTTCTCACCCACCCCACTATACGGTCTAAGGCGTCACTATCCCTATGGACTGAATTGATGCCAAAAGGGAGTTTCGGAGTTTGAATCTTTGTTGGTGTGTTGTCGGTGGTTTTACCTTAACTGTTTTTCACTCTGCCTCCACTCAATTACAGATACATTTTATATAAAAATGTCCTTTCCTATCCCTATCATTCCATTAATTTATTTAAATGCATATAACACGAACGGGTGGTAAAACGGTGTGCATAAAACAAAAATTTAGATTAAATTGTAATCATAAAACAGTACAACATAAAACATACTAAGCATCCATGTTTAATATGTTTTATGTTGTATATTGTACACTTTATTGTTATAATATAATGTAATAGTTTAGTCGTCACCATTTTATAAATCCAAGATCTCACAGCATTTATATTGATCTTGTTTCATTATATTAATTTTTTTAATTAATTAACAGCCTGATTTTATTCGCCATATTATACTAACAGACTTAATAATTTTTTTATAATTATTGTATTAATGTTAGTAACTTATTTTTTACTTTACATCATTATATACCCGCCTCGGTGGCGTAGTTGGCTAACGCGCTTGTCATGTTGAGCTCGACTGCTGAGGACGGGGAGATCAAGGTTCGAATCTCGGTCGGGTGAGTTGAGGGTGGTTTTTCCTAAATGGTTTTCCACTCTCCCTCCACGCAAATGCGGGTTCACTTCCTCTTATTCAACCTTCCCAATTCCCAATCCATTAGCGTAATTAGTACTTAAAGCGTATAAACCGAACGGGTAGTTAGACGCAGTGCTAAATAATAATATATCATTATTATCTCTCTCTATTAAAACTTTTGTAAACATGATCTTAATATATAGGCCTATACATAAATGTTATCAATGCTGGCCGCAAAATAAAATATATGTCTGTATTTCCTAAAAGTTCCTTCCTGAGACAATTGGACACATTCCCATCAACCTATAATGTAAATTATCCTCCAACTCTGATCACCAGCAAAAGCTGTAATATTCCAATCAACAAGTTACATGATTAAATAATACAAAGCAATTATTGACAGAGTGTAAGGACAAAGTCCAAACACTATTTAAATAGGTGCCGCTACTTACTATCTTCTTGGATTGAATTGATACCACTTTTTGTGAGTTTACATTTAATGCCCCATACGTGTGTACATCTAGATAAAGGCGTCATTCTCGTCTAGATTAGTTTGATGACGACAAGGTTGGGGCTCAAATCTCGGCCGGGTGTCCTAGGTTCTGTTTTTTTTTTCTAAATAGTTTTCTATTCTTCCTCTACGGTAATTAGGGTACATTTCCTTCATATGTAACCTTTATCATCCAAACACGCCTCGGTGGCGCAATTGGCTAACGCGCTAGTCGTGTTGAGCTCGACTGCTGAGAATGGGGAGATCGAGGTTAGAATCTCGGTCGGGTGAACTGGGGGTGGTTTTTCCTAAATGGTTTTCCACTCCCCCTCCCCTCCTCTAATTCAATCTTCCCAATTCCTAATCCATTAGCGTAATTAGTACTTAAAGCGTATAACACGAACGGGTAGTAAGACGCGGTGCTAAATATTATTAAATATATTATTTATCATCCAAAAATGAATTAGTGTGAACATGAGTATAACTAGGAGAAGTATTAAGACGGAGTTTATACCAGACTTTCAACAGATATATTTTTAGTCCAAATACAATATACCTTTCTATAGATCATGTTCAGGGGCATTCATGTTTTTATCTTTAGATACTCACCAAAATACCTCAAAAATATTTTATTAAAGCCCTGTAAGCCTCAAAATTGTTTACTCATGCTGTGCAAAAACAGGTGGGCTGGTCCCCATTTGATATTTTATAATAGTTGAAAAGCTGCTAATATAAATGGTGCGATATAATCCTACACACATTCTGACCAAACTATTATAGTTTCTGATAGCATCCTCAAAAATGTGTCACCATCTATATGTACTACAAATTGACATAAAATGGAGCTAGTTAGTTTTATTATTAATTAGATTGATGCTTATTTTGACAAGTCCTCATATTTACACAACATATCAAGCTAAATATATCTTCCCAAAAATAACTTACAAAAAATATGAAGTATTATTATTATTAGCACCGCGTCTTACTACCCGTTCGGGTTGTACGCACTTACGCTAATGTGTAATGTTAGGGTGGTTGTGATATTAAATGGAGGACCCACAGTTTAACGTGGGATCAGAACCACGGTGGAGGACTGGCATTCCACACATTCACAAGTTGTGAGTAATACAAGTCTTGTCAGAGGTAAAGGAAGGGTTTAGCAATCAGATAAATCTGTGCCGGGACCAAGGGTTGAACTCCGGACCCCAGCACAGAAGTCGGACACCTTGCCCCTAGACCACCAGGCCATCAATACATATGAAGAGTAAATAGGCCTACGTAATTTGATACTATTTCTTTTATCCATAATTATATGGATTTTAAGTACTTACTGTAATATGGGCCTATATCTAGATAATAATTTATATCCATTTTAATTTACGTATAACTGTTAAAATCCATTAACTACGAAGTTATAATCGTTTAATTCTAACAATTGTAGTCGTGGCATTTTGAAATTGGTGCAAAATTCTCAGCTCATTGGTTGATACCAGGCTACTTAAACAGGTCAACCACAAAAGCACGCCTCATCTTTACAAATTTATGATTTTTTAAAATCTAGTAGATATTAAACTTCCCTTGATTTGTGAGATATTGTAAAATAAAAATAAAACCCAAACAATATCAAGTTTGAACAAAATCTATCAAACCATTTCGGCTGTGGCCATAGAAACAGAAAGACAAACAAAAATTTAAGTCCAACTTTTGTTTTTTTGTTTGGGGGCACATAAAACGCCAAGTTTCATTATAACATTCAAGTAAAAAAAATTACTATTACAATAGGCCTTTTTTTGTCTATATGAAAGCGTAATAAATGCTAATATTTATTTACTTCATAAATATATTTGATCACTTTGTTAAGATAAATCAATTTACAACATGTTATGATCGTGACAAACCATATTTGCGAAGTGGATGAATTCAGTACTATTTTATAGCATCGTTTCAAGGTAAGTATAATACTATGCGTACAACAGGAATGTAAAGTGAGGCGTGTAAACTAAAAAAATACTAAAGTTAAGGTGAATTTAAGCACCTAACAAATACTAGTTGTCAAGCCAAAAGGGTGTACTTTGGAGACAGTATTTATTGCAACACTTATTTTGCAAAACCTTAGTACCTTTGTGTGTGCTACCATTTAACCGCTATCTCAGCTACACATCGCACAATTGTGGGAACATTATTCTCTGATAAGTGATAAAGGTTCTGAGAGTATTAATTGCTTTCTTACATTTTCATGTGCCACTATCAATTAGAATTAAGTAATTTCATTCTAAAGTTTGTTATCAACTTTTCAGAACTTCAATAAAGTAACATCTTCAAATTTCTGTGATTGATTTTTTCCCAAATCCCGATTGAGTTCATACAGTTACGATTATGATAAAAACTTCTTCGATGGCCTCACGGTCTAAGGCGTCACTTTCGTATTAGACTAGACTGCCAATTACAGGGAGATGGAGTTCAGATCCCGATCAAGTTAGCTGAGGGTGGTTTTTCCTAAATAGTTTTCCACGCTCACTCCATACAAATGCTGATACACTTTCTCTAAATTCAACATTACTCATCTCTAAATAATTAGCGTGGTTAGTAAATATGTTATAAACTGAACAGGTAGTAAGACGCTGTGCTAATTTTTTTTCAAATGGTGGTAAAATTTGTATATACTAATTAATATTAATTGTACGCGAGACGAATCTTACTCCCCGTTCGTGTTATTCTCCTATTAATACCAATTTGTTAGAAACGTTGTCTAGAGGGAAAATCACCATTGATATACCCAAATGGTGTTTGAACCTAAGCCTCCCTGTCATCAAATCAGAAGAGATGGACACCATTGTAAGTGTTCCCAAATATTCGGGTCTTGGCCGAATTATTTTAAATTGATTCTTAGAATGGCAATAGCTTGTAACCTACTATAGAAGCTAATTATAATTCGAAGTAATATACGTAATATAAAAATGCAGTGTCTAGATTAATAACAAAGATTGTCTCCAAACATAACAATGATGAAGCATTTATTTTGAATAATTACCCTTAATCACTCCGATAACCTAATAAACTAATTATTTATATCTTGATATACAGTTTGTTCTAATTACAGTGTCTAGATACTTGTTCAAAGTAAATATGTATTATTTTAAGACATTCAGAAAACGTTTAAGTGAGACACATCCACAAGTATTCCAATATGATAATAATAAATAATTCTATATCATGTGGAATACGTATTGAACAATTGCGTGCATATGGCAAGTATTTGATAATAAATTAATTATATGTGCTAAAAGGAAATGTTGGTTAGCTCCATTACATAAATTTTAATCTGTGTTTACCGAAAATTAATAATACTGTATTTACAATTTATAGTATCAAATAAATTAATAAACTATTTAATTTATAATGAATATTATTTTTACTTATAAACCCTACAGTTAAAGAACAAACATTTATCATTACTAAATATATATATTTTAGGATGAATCAAATAAAAAAATTAAAATATAATATTTTATAAAGTTTTCATTTAAACATGTTATTTTGTTTCTTTAATCAATTTATTTACCAAAATAAAATATGTTTCGAAAGAGCGAGGTGGACGCGAAAAAATTCAAGTGGTATTTGCCCCATCAAATGACTACTACGACTATGATTAACAATAGTAAATATAATATAAATACAGTAGAAAGCCGTTAGACCGAACCCCGGTAGTCCGAAATTCCGAATAATCCGAACACACTTTTCGGAAAACGGAGAAAAAAAATTAAGTCAAATTATATATATTTTATTGGTTAACAAGCTTAAAGTTAAAAGATAATTTTTAAGAAACAGTGATATCTGATAATAAAGGTTTGATATTTACATGGTGTAGTCCTGTAAACCTGTAACTAAAAATAATTGTGGTACATATTACGTGTTATACATAATTGAAATAAATGAAAATTAGATTAAATGCATTCAACTGTAATTTAAAATTCGTGACAATACTGTATCCCTATATTCTCCCTCTTAGAATTTTGGCTAGTCAAACCAAGCTTCGAATGCAGTTAGTTCGGATTAGCAAGATTACAGGGTAATATTAAAATTATTATTTTTCATTTATCTATGCCTGATGACACTATGGAAAGAAATATATTATGTTTAAAATAAACGTGTATGAGGGTAACTGAGCATATATCGTGAAGTAAGGGTCTTCTAGAAAGGTTTTGTGGGGGTAGGGGAGAGCGGGGTGTTTTGGGGGCTCAAACTACTTCTTCCGCTCTCATCTCAAAAGTATTGTTTCAATTCCTGTTCAATACTTAGGTCTAGTATTTGATATGAGTCTTGTAAAAGGTACAACACCAACAAACCTAATTTGTTTAAAATAACCTTAAATTGTTACAAAAGAGATTTAATGTGTTTCTTTTAAATATTTGCCATTTCCTATCGGATGAATTTACCACAAGCCACCACCTGAAGAAACCTACCCTCCTCACCCTTATTGACGTATCATCATTCTTAAACTACTCACTTAATTTTTCTGTCATTCATTAGAAAACCTAGACATATTTTCAATCATGAATTATCGGTATCTACTGTATACTCTACTCTTGAAATTTAAATAGCTAGACCAAACATGATCCTATTCAAGTATAACCAGTGTACCTGTTTGTCCATAAGCCTGGCCGCATGTCATGTTTAGTTAGTCCTGGTAAATCTTGGAATGAATCTGACCAGCAGCTGTCACACTGTTCTTGACCACAGTCCACCCCGATGTCACACTATCGGCTGAGTGCGGAACGAGTCCGACCAAAGCTAACTAGACACTGATAATAATACTACCTCCTCCAGGGAGTAGAGGGGAACCTCTGTGAGGGGGAGGAGGGTGATACAGTAGTCTACTTACCAGTGGCGTTTAGACCCCTCTGGACGTGACAAAGGACAAACGGCAAAAACGCGCCAACTCCCAAGTTCTGTCGGGGCGTTTCTTCACTACTGGTGGTCACGCCGTTCGAGAGTCACCTCGGGAGAAAGTTGGTGCAGTTGGTTTGAAATGGGCCTCAATTGATAGAGCATCTTGTGAGTCAGGGGCTCCCAAACTTTTTTGGCTGAAGGAGCACTTAGACCAAAATAACATAGGCCTACATGCTGGAATCCTCTCAAGAAGTTTTACACTAATATTATGAACGTTCAATAAATACAGTTATATTTTGCGAGTAACAAACGGAAAACATGTATGTATTCTTGTTGAGCCTTTGGCAAATGTATTTTATTCAGATTTGAAAAAAAAGGCAATCGTAGCTACTGATGTTATTTAAAGTTTGAAAAACAAATAACATTCTAAAGTACCTCAGTAAGACTGAGCTAGCTATGATGGAGCCAAGTTCGTTAAACGTTGGTGTAAGCCACTTCATTTTATTTATCTTAAGTGCATGCACTTTTTTTGCACTTGCATCTTACTACCCATTAATGTTATACGCTTATCTACTAATTACGTTAATAGCTTAAGTATTAAAAAAGTTATATTTAGAGGAAGTATACCCGCATTTTCATGAAAGGAGAGTGGAAAGTCATTTTATAAAAAACACTTGGAAACTCGATCTGCCCGTCATCGACAGTCTAGTCTAACACGAAAGTAGCACGTTAGACTACGCGGTCACTGAAGCGGCCTACACGTGCGACTAATGATCTGAGTTCAGGCAAGAATCAACATTTTTAAATTTGGTTTGTTCTCATTTAAAAATTTAAAAATTGATAGAACGGGGACTGGTCGTTTTGGTTCTACTAAGATTAAGTTAGATAAGTTTCTATTAGTCAGTACACTGATAAATAGCCCGGTTATAAAACTATTATTATTATTTAATGCCAATCTGCTGATAATTAGTGAGTCATGTATCTTTCTTTTTCGTCTTAAATCAACAACCTGAAGTTTGGTTTGATGTGATTACCATCCGAAGCTGGGTTTGCATTCAGACCTTCGGCTACTTAGTACTGCCTGCGCCATCTGGTAGAAATCCAATTTATTAAAGGGGTTCATCACGTGTGGTGGTTTTCCGTTGCCTTCCATACTGAATTTCTATGAGCGAACTTAAACGGGCCTAACAATTTTACCAGTGAAGGTATTTCCACATACCTTCCAGGTTTATTTTACATTCCACAACCGACATGGGACCAACGGCGTCACTTCCCCTCCGAAGGAAGTTGTGCTACATATTTTTATCACTTAAGAGAAATCCGTCAACCTCGGTTGAGTTTGAACCAGCGAACATCAAGTCCTGAGGCGAGCACTTTACCCCAACACAACTGAGGTTGATGAATCTCATTTAAGAGAACAGAATTATGAATATGAACTCTAAGAAAATTTTCAATCATTTGTATGAAGGAATATAAAACTGATTTTTCCACATTTATTTAACGCCACATCTTACTACCTGTTCATATTATAGACATATGTACTAATTATGATAAGGTGTTTGGGAACAGGAAGTTTGAATTTAGAGAAAGTTTACCCGCACCTGTGTGGAGGTATAGTGTAAAACCATTTAGGAAAAAATAAATACCCTCAGTACATCTAACCCAGATTCAAACTTGATCTCTCCGTCATTGGCGGTCCCACATTAACGAATAATCTTCTAAATACAGTCAAACGTTAGTAAACACGCCACCTTCTCCTGTTTTCTAAGATGAGATAGTGACGTACAACCAGTACAGAACTATTTAGATAGGAAATAACATTTTTGATAGCTATAACAGTTATTCAAACAATATACAGTAGTTATACTTACAATCACGTAATCTTCAGCTGTTACTTTGATAGATATCAATACCCATAAAATAATACCAGTCATACATGTAGTAAAAATATCTACTATATGCTGACCACAAAAATATGTTTGCATTTTCTAAAAGTTTCTTCCTACCAGAATAAACTATGACCTGCTTTGGTGGCCGCATGGTTTACGGTATCACGCTTGTATTAGACTAGACTATAGAATGTAGGGAGATTGCGGCTTGATCCCAGTCGGGTGCATAGGGTTTTATCCTAAATAGTTTTTCCACGCAAATACGGGTGCATTTCCTCTAAATAAGCCTTCCTAATACCTAGATCATTAGTGTAATTAGTACATAGGTGTATAACCTGAACAGTTAGTGAGATGTGGAGCTAGGAAAAAACATATTAAAAATTCATAATATAAATATGTTATTCTTTAATACTCCTCGTAAACATAAGATTTAATACAATCACTCGTCCTCCATGCCCAAGTGGCAGGGCTGGTATCTAATTGTCTAACATTAAGGCATAGGTCCAAAACTGTGGGTCGCAACCCCTCTGGGGATCGCAGCAAACCTTGACAAACGCGAGTAAATTAAATACTTACTTTCAAGGCCGTAGCCAGCCAATAATTTCAAGAGGGTGTTTGGTGGCCAAATACCCCAATTGTCGGAGGCTAAAAAAGATTATAAATGATAAACAGGTCTATAAGCTAACTAAAGTGTTTTTTATGGCAACATAACCCTATAAATGCCAAAGGCTAGGAAAAATTATAAATATTAAACACCTATAGACGCTCTCTAAAGTGTTTTTTTTATGGCTACATAGCACACTAACTGCCGGAGGCTGGGAAAACCTATATATTTAAACACCTATATAAGTTATCTAAAGTGTTTTTATAGTAATATAGCCCCGTAACTGCTGAAGGCAAGGAAACATTCTAAATATTAAACACCTCAAAAGGCTATTTGAAGTGGTTTTTTTTATGGCAACATAACCCCCTAACTGCCGAATGCTAGAATAAATTCTAAATATTAAACACATCTCTAAGCTATCTGAAGTGCTTTTTATGTTAGGCTTAAGACAACCCCCTAGTTGGTAATTGTGCCTTAATTTTGATATTGTTTGAACCATAAATAAAGATATATATATTTTGTTCATTAAATTTTAGGTTGGGTGTGGGGGAGGTGGGGTTGAACGCCCCCCCAAAAAACCTGACTACGGCCTTGCGTACTATAGAAGTATTGAAAATATTATAGAACACCTTCCATTCTTAATTTGTTTAGCATATTGCATGCAGAAATAATCTCTTCCGACACGATTACACAAGCACAATTTGAAATATCATTCGTCTGATTAACTAATGGTTTCCATTGTTTATCTGTGTATATTAAGTTTGTAAATTATATATAAAAAAAATAATGTAATAAATACTGAATGAACTCATTTTCGTGCAATAAATTTATGATCATTATTTCTTTTTTTTTTTCGTTAGATCCAAAACTGCTCAAAAACAGACACTAGAGAATAAAGTAAATGCTACGGTATCACGCACATACTTTCTTTCTCTTTTTTATCTTGCTTAATGTATAGATACATTTTCTGCAAACCAAAAATTTGTGAAACGAAATCATATAGATTGCTATAAAAACACCCCACTACACTTTTACAGAAACATTGAAAAAAAGAGGATCATCTCTGTTCACCAAAGAGCATAGCAATCAGTTTAATTTTTAAAGGAGATCAATTAAAATATATATTCACGTATAGCTCAGAAGTTGTAGTTTTTATAAATGTATATTCCAAATAAAAGATTTTATTTTGAATAATATAACAACTTACAATGATAAGTTAGTTAGTTTCACAACTAGTTGCGGAGATATGGTCAACATAGGAAAATTCCGCTTATTTAAAGTGGCCTTAAAGTAATTTTCATGGAAAAATGAGAGTAGATATTTTATTTATAATGTTGAAAATTATCTATATACAAAATATAATCAAAATCTCTAGGGTGGATTTTGAGAAAATATTTTTTTTTCTTTTTTGGCCTTCGGTAAACTATCTTTAATTTTAGGGTTAGATAGCTAACTACAAAAACCCCTTGGGGCGAATCTTATGAAAACCCTAAATACCATTCTTCAGCCCAAACGGTAAAATGATTTAGGCTCTAGTCCGAGATACAGTCAGACGGCATTGAGAAAAAAAAAGAAGAGCCTTTTGGGTGTCAGGGGTAAAGAATGAAACGTCGATATTCATTAAAATCTCAAGTTCGAGTTTTTTTAAAAATCACAATACTTTTCTCTACAAGGAATCTAGAAAAAGCAAAAAAATGATAAAACACTCAACTAAATCATCACTAACTGGTATAGGCGGAAATTCAGCATTTTGATTTGAAAAGGGGGTGGGGGGGGGCAAAGTTTAGCCTGGGGAGGTCCCCCTTGGCGAATCTTATCTAGTATTATTACCGGATTGACACGAATGCATATCCGGGGTTCCCAGAAATGAGCCTGTAGGGTCACCCCCCCTCCCTACCAGTGAATAATTACAAGCCACGGGTTTAGTTAGCATATGAAAACTTAATATTCACATACATCCACAAAAATTATTATCAGCTACAGATGAGATGAGAAATTTGTTAGAGTAAAAAAAATGCTTGTCAACTTAAATTATTACTTTTTAGCTGTCCTCTAAACTTTAGGGAATAGGGCAATGCCCCCCTTACCTTACCCCCTACCCCAAATTTCACCTATACTGCCCGGGGTCTTTAATAATCTTATCTTATGGAAAGTGGTCAAGTATAAAAAACAGTTTAGGAAACTGTTGTCAAAGAGACCGTGGATGAATCCCTGCGATTGAATATAAAATAACTAAATATCTGGATGTGGCGTAGTTGGCTAACGCGTTAGTCGTGTTGAGCTTCGACTGCTGAGGACGGGGAGATCGAGGTTCGAATCTCGGTCGGGTGAACTGGGGGTGGTTTTTCCTAAATGGTTTCCCACTTTCCCTCCACGCAAATGCGGTTTCACTTCCTCTAATTCAACCTTCCTAATTCCTAATCCATAAGCGTAATTAGTATTTACAGCGTATAACCCGAACGGGGAGTAATACGCGGTGCTAAATAATAATAATAATAATAATAATAAAATGGATGTGAGTTAGTTTGTCTAACTAGATACTTAACACTCTTAGTGACGTGAGGGTCAAGTGATCAGTTTTAAATGTGTTTCCACACGTTATGTTAGTGTGTAAGTCGTGTACTTATACAAATATATGTCTAGAAAGTTCACGTTTGAAAACAACAAATTAATGTTGTATGTGCTGAAAATTGGTCTTGTTAAAATATAGGTAATGCTCATTAATATTGAAAACATTTAGTGCATTATTGTAATTTTATTATGATATTTAACTTTCAATTTATACACACATATTTATGTATTAAATACACGTCTTACAAACAGACTTAACCGAGTACATTAACGCCTAGTTCTATACACCCACCTTGTGCACTAATTGGGCAGCTGAATGAAACTTTATACAAATAGTAAATAGATTACCCTGTACTTGAATGGCGTGGAACAGTAATGTGCTATGTCACAACAATAGTAAATTTATAAAATTATTATGAAAATTCTGTGTCTCTCAACTTAGGGCAAAAAAAAAAAATTAATCCCATAAACCATTGTAATTATTTTAGCACCGCGTCTTACTACTCGTTCGGGAAATGCAAATATGTACTAACAGCGATAATATGTTAGGGAAGAAGGTTGAATTTAGAAGAAATGTATCCTTATTTTCGTACAGGTATGGCATAAAACAAAACGCCTCAATTCACCCTACCGGGATTCGATCCACGAGCTTCCCGAGAATGAAGACTCAGGCTATTGCGAGAGTGAAGAGATTAGACGGCCACCGAAGCGAGTCTTCTAAAATATTGTATTTTAAATCTTGGACCAGAATCACAATTTAGTGCCATAGAATTTCATTGCATCATACCATTAAATGGTTTTCGACTCTCATAACCACTTATCCACGTGGACTAACCATATGTTTACAATATGAAGGGGGAAAGGAGGGAGGTCACATCACATAATTTTTTTGGGATGGCAACTTTTACTCCTTAAGCCCCATAAAAAAACCAACCAATTTTTTTTTTAAATATTTAAATGTGACATAGATCTGTGTTAACCATCTTCTTAAAGTTCACCATAAAGATTTCAGGATTGTCTAACAGATGGCAGCACTAAATCAATTTGAGTTAAAATTGGACCTTCCCCATTTTCCCCTGCACCCTTCATACACTGTTGTATACCCGCTCTTCTGCCATGGTCAAGAGCGCTGAGGCACTCCACCACACAAGTCGACCAGGCATCTCTCAGATACTCCAACTCAAATCAAACCCCTTGAAATTGAACGGGGATACGAATGTATCAAGAGTTCAGATTAAGTGCGTGTCCAAGGCGTTAATTATCACCATATAAATGTTTTATAAATGTACGCGGCGCGTAGCTGGCGGGCGCATATTTTCCCTCCCTTCTCCCCAGGCCATGGTCGACAGACAGGCTCCGACCGCAGGAACTGTACATTGTCCTGTCAGGGGACTCTAGTTACAGGGCTCCCTTTGGGCTTCCCCTCATGCTCCACGTCTTACTACCATTCGAATAACTAACCTAGGTACACTATTGTGGGTAAGGATGAGGAAGATTCGGTTCACTTTTCAAAGTAAGAGGTAAACTGGGTGGTTTTTCTTAAATGGTTTTATACTCTCCCTACACGCAAATGCGGGTTCACTTCCTCTTTATTCAACTTTCACAATTCCTAACCCATTAGCATAATTAGTACTTAAACGTATAACCCAAACGGGTAGTGAGACGCGGTGCCAAGTATATATTCAAAGGTAGAGTACAATACAATAATTACAAACATTTTACAAACATTTATTATCGCTATTTTTGATAGATATTGACAATATATAGTCCGACACTTTAGCTCAGTTGGTAACGTTTCTACCCACTGAGCTAAGAGTCCCGGGCTCGATTCCTCGCGTGGTTTACACATTTATAATTGGTGGAATGTGGGTTTCCCCTTTCACAAGGATATATTAACGGTAGGGGGTTGGACGTTGTGTCTGTTTTATATTTAATCTTAGGATGGCCAGACTGGGCGAGCGAGCGAGCGAGTGACTAAAATATAAAATAGAACACATTGGTTGTAATGAGAGGTGGCCAGACTGGAGGGAGCTACTGAGTGCGCGCGCGCGCGCTCGAGCCGGAACAGTCTAGTTTACAGGCGCTAGGCAATAATATTGTATGTTGGTTCATTGCGTGCTAGGAAAACTTCTGTATGCCATTTTTATGGCTATCGATAGGTTTGGCACACTTGCTACTAACGGCCTAAGTTAATTGGTAAGATCATAAACCATACCTATATATGTAAAAGTGATATGTTAAATACTTCAATATTATAATCAAAGTAGGCCTTCACAAATAAGAATCACCATTAGTGTGGAGAAAGGATGAGAAAAACCCACAACAATAAATCACTTGTCAAAAACCACCCTCAGTTCACTGAGCCAAGATTCAATCCTTTGCCTTCTCGTCAACAACTACCGAGAGCTATTTGCTAATCACGCGCTCACTCGCACGCTTGTCAGTCTGGCCAAGCCCTTATAAAAAGTGACGGCTGAATATCACATGACATAACTTAAGAGTAAATGATAATAGATCTAGTAACTTTTCTAACTGTCAGTTCTTCTTACTGTAAAATTTAGAGGAAATGTATCCAAGCTTACAAATAAGGAGAATGGGAAAGCACATAAATGGTATGGTGCACCGAACATACTTTTTCTATATTTTATCTTAAAATAGAGACATTTACTTAAAACTAGTAAGATTTGGGAAACTAAATCATATATATATATATATATTGTCACAGAAAAACTCCACCGAATAGAATACATGAAATAATATAAACTATTAGAGAAACATGGAGAAAAAAATCAACATCTCTGTCCACCAAAAAGCATCTCAGACAATATTGGTTTTATTAAAATATATGTTAAAATAAATAATTTTTATCTTTAATAGTACTACGGCTTTACATTGATAAGATATTAGTTATTTCAAATAATTGCGGAGATATGATAAAAAATTGTAAATTTCTGCATATGGTAACTACCCCAAAATTCATTTTCACAGGAAAATTAAAATTGAAATTTTGTTTATGGTGTTGAACAGTGCATAGATACAACATTTAGTCAAAATCTTTATAGAGGATTTTTTGCTCTTTGTAAACTACCCTTAATTTTAAGGATATATATATAATTTCATAAATGATCCAACACCTTAGCTCAGTCGGTAGCGTGTCTGCCCACTGAGTTAAGGGTACCCGGTTAGATTTCCGGCATGGCCGAAACATTAATCAGTGGTGAAATATGGGTTTACCCTTCACCATTAATAAATTAACGGCCGAGGACAGGATGTTGTGTCTTTCTTATTCTTAAGTTAGAGCAGGGGCTTCCAAACCTTTTTGCTATGGGGGCCACATAATATATTTTACACATTTTCGCGGGCCAAAGTAACGTTCACCTGATCTTCAAGTAGCATTATTTTTGCCCTGAATGCCTTGACATTCTAAAATATATCACAAATTAAATTTGTTTCAACATGAAAATTTAGATTAAAGTCATATGGCCAGTCACGTCTGTAAAAAACTTCTTCTTTCCAAGGCCAGTCAGTGTTTGATAAAAGTGATTGACGTTGATTCTTCTATATTTAAGAAACGAATCAATTTATATATACTAAATTATATTTATAATAATTAGTCAATATAATTACTTTTTAAAAAAAATTAGGTAACATCTTTCGGATCTTTCCGTTGATAGCCCTCTGCCGGGAGACTTGGAACTATCTAAAAATCATCACAGTCAATCCATTCTGTTGTCGGTATAAGAAATGGTGCCTGCGACTGAAAATGAGGGTTTGCGATTCCGACAACACTCTGGCTTGGTGTCATGGTGGGAAGCACACGTGTGGACAGGAACTGAACATGTCAAATATACTGTTTGGTTAGTAAATAATGAAGAGAAACAATTAATTTGTTATTTGATAAAATCTTGGAACGGGCCGCATATAATCTTGTGGCGGGCTGGATGTAGCCCGCGGGCCGTAGTTTAGAAATCCCTGAGTTAGAGTATAAGGTATATGACTCTACGACAGGACTAGCAGGCCGGTTGTGGAAAATATACGGCTTGAATAAATAACTGACTTAAGTCACAGGCTGGAACCAGTATTATTATTATTGCGTCTTACTACCCGTTCGGGTTATACACACTTACGCTAATGTGTAATGGTAGGGTGATTGTGAGATGAAATGAAGGACCTACAGTTTAACGTGGAATCCGAACCACGGTGGAGGCGTGGCATTCCTCACATTCACAAGATGTCTTGTCAGAGGTGAAGGAAGGGTTTGGCAATCAGATAAATCTGTGCCGGGACCGGGGATTGAACCCTGGACCCCAGAACAGAATTTTGAAACCAGTACTATGGATGTAAAACTCTAATTTCATACTCTTCAGGGGAACTTTATAAAAGGCCTCGATAGCCAAGTATAAGCCTGATCGGTAAAATGTTTTCGACCTTAGTCCGAGATACAGACAGACATACGGCATTGTGAAAACCACTTTATCGGTTTCAGGGGCCATGAAACGTTGACATTTAACAAAAGATTGAGTTCAATTTGGTTTTGACGATCACAATACTTCACTCTCCGAGGGGTCAAGTAAAAAGTAAAGACGATCTTTGGGTCAAGTGCTCGCCTCATGACCCAACAGAGGTTGACGGACTTTTCTTGAGCGATGAAATTCCGTAGCACAACTTCCTTCGGAGTTTAAGTAAAGCCGTCGGTTCCATGTCGATCGTGTCTTTAATTACACTAATAGTTTAGGAATTAGAAGGATTTAATTAATAGGAAGTGCACCTGCATTCGCGTGAAAGGAGATTTGAAAATCATTTAGGAAAAAACACCTCCAGTACACCGGACTGGGACCAAACCCCGATCTCCCCGTCATCATCAGTCTAGTCTACAGTGAGAGCAGGTTAGACCATGCAGCCAGCTAAGCAAGTATTACTAATATTACGACAATAATAGTAACTATAGTAAAATAATAGGTGTGATAGGAAGGTAGTTTTAGAGGAAGTGTACCCGCATTAAGGTGGATAGAGGTTGGCAAAACCACACTAATAAAGTACTCTTGAAAAACTGACCTACAGTGTACCAGCCACAGAATTGAATCTTGACCTCCGCAATCAATGGAAATATAGCCTATATGAGGGTATGATATCTTAAACGTGTCCATTGGTCGTAAAACCGCTACAGAAACCCCCCACCCCCCAAATATAAATATAATTTGTGTCCATCGAGGAAAGATATGAAGCATAGTTTGAATATTTCATATTCAAGCTGCAAAAAAAACCAACAGTGGTCTCAGTACCACACTTTGAGAAACATTGGACAAAAGGTTGGACTCCTCTCTAGCGCTCTCGGTCACGGCCAGCCTTGATGACAGAAAGACTTCTCGCGGGAACACGAACACGTCCCATGCACGCTTGTTGTCCCGGTGTTTTCTTGTGTAGTTCCACCTTATTATAATATGTGTAAGGCACGTGTGTTATGCTTGTTAGCTCAGTGTACTTGTCAGGTAGAGGGCGATCTTTCTCAAAGATGGCGCTGGATGACGCGAGTAAAGGCCAGTGTTTTTTGCAATGTTTATGGCTAGAATTTTTTTTATATAATAAATAAAATATTGCTTCAATAGAAACATAGAGTTTAATTCTCTACACAGGGTGATATAAACATTTGTTGAATTTATATCATGAGCATTGCGGCATTAGGTGAGACACTTTTTTAATGAAGAGAAAAAGTTGTTAAATTCCAGGACACTCTTGACAGATATTCAATAAATTTTGATGTCACCATGTGAAGAAAATTAAACTATATGGTTTGTACTGGAGCAATATTTTATTTGTCTTGGTCAAAAAAAAAGTCTTGCCTTAAAAACTGCAAAAATCCCTGGCTTTTCCTCATGTGCCCTTCCATCCCACCCTAAGTCGGGTTCATGTCCACACACAAAAAAGTATGTGTCAAAAAGTATTATTATTATTATTATTAGCACCGCGTCTTACTACCCGTTCGGGTTATACGCACTTACGCTAATGTGTAATGGTAGGGTGATTGTGAGATGAAATGAAGGACCTACAGTTTAACGTGGAATCCGAACCACGGTGGAGGCCTGGCATTCCTCACATTCACAAGATGTCTTATTAGAGGTGAAGGAAGGGTTTGGTAATCAGATAAATCTTTGCCGGGACCGAGGATAGAACCCCGGCTGCCAGCATAGAAGTCTGACACCTTACTCTTAGACCGCCAGGTCACCCTAAAAAGTATTAAATTAATGTTTGTCTTACGACATTGGTACATACTCGTGTATTTACATTTACATGTCGGATGATCTATAGTAGTTTTTTGAGGTGACCTGAATGGGATTCATTTGCTTATTTTCCCCGTGTGAGTTTTTATTTTATTTAGCACAGCGTCTTACTACCCGTTCGGGTTATACGCATAAGCACTAATCACGCCAATGGATTAGGAATTGGGAGGTTGAATTTAGAGGAAGTGAACCCGCGTCTGCGAGGAGGTAATGTGGAAAACTATTTAGTATAAAACCACCCCAATTCATCCGCCCGAGATTCGAACCTCGATCACCCCGTTTTCGGCAGTTCAGCTCGACACGAAACTCTCACGTGAGCCAAATACACCACCGAGGGCGGATAAGTGTAAGGGTTAAGTCATTGTCGTATATTACTACAGTGTGATATTAATAGGAAGCCCGTTATTTGAAAACTGGAAACTCATGTTATCACAATCGTGAGTAAAAATATTAATTTTTTATTTATATTCTTTGTCCGTTTGATTAATAATACTGTATAAAGACAAATCATGTAGTAATCTCTAAGTAGATGTTATTGTAAGCTTTTGATAACATTTTAATCAATAAATCATATTTCTAGAATGCCAAATGTTAGTGACTTTTAATAAATGTTGATGGTTGAACGTGGGCTAACAATAAAAATCAGGGTTTATATTGCACTCCCCTAAGACTACGCCTCAGCGTAGTTCCTCTTGGTGTGCTCTATTTAATAATCTTGAGTAGAAAGATATATATAAATAAATAGAATAAAAGATGCATACAGGAGTCATTAAAGAAAGAAAAAGTAGATACAACACTAAAATGATAAAATAAACAAAAATGGAAGTAAAGTATAAACAAACAAAAAAATTGAAAGGAAGATTTAGAAGGTATCTTACTAAAAATTTGATTTGTTTTGTTTATTTGGTCAAGCATCACTCTAAAATGGTATGCATTTTATTTAAATTAATCTAATCAATAGGTATGAAAGTATTTAATTTAATTATAATTATGTTATAACTTTCATACTAAAATTATATTAATTTACAATTTAACAATGCTTAGCAGGAGGTTATACTTCTGACATTTATGATTGGCTAAACTAATCAATTTTCGAGTATTAATTGGAGAGTTCGAAAATAACTTAACGTGAATAATTGTTCTACACATGACGTTTTTTTTAGCACCAACTCTTACTACCTATTCAGATTATACGCATATATTCTAATTACGCCAATGTGTTCTGGATGAGGAAGGTTGAATTAGATGAATTGGACTCGCATTTGCGTGGAGAACCATTTAGGGGAAACAACCCTGCTGGGATTTGAACTACAATCTCTCTGTTATTGGAGGTCTAATCTATTACGAGAGTGACGTCTTAGACCACGTGTCTTATTCTTATTTTTCTGAGTGTGAACCAAGCTTTAGTAGGGACTACTGACAATGCTCACCTCTCTTACAAGCCCGTGAGTCTTTGAGAGAAGTGACGTCAGACACCGCGAGTTGAATTACCGATTACTACTGGCTCTTGTTATTTCTAAAACGGATGACTAGTCTCATCAACAAAACTATAAGTCCTTATAAGAACCTCAACCGGTGAATGTATATATTTAACTGGATCGTTTCTAATGATTTAACGAAAATCTAAACTTTTGACTACAGTATCATCAACATCGGCGAGCATAGAAACAAAGGTATAAGCCTCGCCTGGACTTGTTTTGTCATTGACGGGAAAATCAAGGTTCGAATCCTGGTCTGTTGTACTTGGGTATTATTTCCTAAATGTTTCAGTCTCCTTCTCTAAATTCTACAGTTCTCATCCTTACCACGATCAGTGCAAATAAGCGGACAGCACGGGTGAGTATTACAACGGGGTGGACTCAATGGTGAGGATACTCACCCTGTGATTTACAAGCCTTTTTCTATTTACCTACATTTCAACCTTTATTTATTTTTAGTGCTTTTAATTAGCAAGCTTAGTTCAGTCGCTATCAGATTTGATCTTATCATTTAAAGCCAAGCTTGCCAAACTTTCGTTAATCGCGTCTTTAGGCATAGGCGTCGATAGTTATTAATTACTGGGCGGGAGGGTAGAAGGGGAGAATATATAACGAACCTATTTTCACTTTAAATTAGAAAATAAAAATTATGTTATTACAGATAAATAACAAATAATACGATAATGAAATTAATTATATAAATATAATATATGCATGGCTCTAAACATGGATTATCAATTTTCTTAATAAAGCCATTCACTGCTTCTTTTACCATAATTATTAAGAGGGTCCTATTTTATCAGATTATTTATTTGTAGGGGGAGTGGGGCTGTTCCTGTCCCACCTTTTAACGAATACCATAACTTTAGGAACCATGCATGCATGACCTAACTAACGCAAGCTTTCAATATCTTTACAAAATAAAAAGTGCACATACTATTTTTTGACGTATAAACGTAATTTTCAAATTTTAATAAAGTTTTTGTGGTAAGCTAGACAAAGCAGTGAAAGAGGATAAAAGGGTTTATAAATGTCCATGACATTATGTCAAAATCTGGGCTGATATTTTTTATTGGACTTACTAATATCAAAATAATATTTAATGACTAATACAGTTAAATGGTTAGTCTCGTAGCCCCTGAAATCCTCTGCGTATGTCAGACAGATGTTAAGTTAGACTAATTTCAAATCAAGTCAACTTTTAATATATTATTATTATTATTATTATTATTATTAAAATAACACTAATAATGTAGTAAAATTTTTATGAATGTCAACTTTTTCTATGAAAATTAAGAAATACTTGTGGAACCAAGTCTGTAGACTTAGGATAATTAGCGTGTCAATATTATACTATTTGATTTATTCCACTTTTTAATTTCTAATAAAGAGAAAAAATATTGTAGATTTGAAAAATTTCTAATTTGAGGTTATGATAAATATTTACTTTGTATCTACCCTATGACCCAAAAACAATTCTGTCCATCCTCGTGGTGTTATTTTGATTTTGATTTAAGCTCTCGAACAAAGAAAAGTTTAATGTTGAGTAATTTTCGTAAATCGTTATAACAATTTTGTTTAAAATGGATGTTTGGCACTTCTTTACATAATAGTATGATAAAGATTATTTGAAGTTGTATTACTAATTAATTATTTTTGAGAAATTAGTATCAAATTATAATAGACTATTTGAGAAAGCAAATACGATTGTGTCATATGATTCATTCTCCTGTGGTCCCGTGTTTGGACACCCTGGTACACACCACGGACCACCAGTGGTCCACTGACCACAGTTTTATAACCACTGGTCTAGACTGGTCGGTCACTAGCCGAAAGAACTCTGGTGCTGTACCAGGTAGTGTTGAGAGAAAAAATATATAAAATAAGCATCTCGTATTACTAGCCGTTCGGGTTTTACGCTTAGGTAGACCTATTAATTACGCCATTGGTTTTAGGGACTAGGAAGACTATATTCAGGAGCGGCCTTAGGTAAATTTTGCAACCGGGTGGGATTGCTTTTTTGACATTCTCCTATGTAACCGGGAGATAAGAAGAAAGTATGAAAATAATTCCCAAATCTCACAATTACAAATCTAGAATTTTTTTATCATGCCCACACTCCGCTAGGTTAGCTTGGTGCTTTGTTTGTCNTTCAAGCTGGCACACCAGGCAGCTGACCTATTCTACCGGCCCTTAAGCCACCCCAGTAATTTATATTTATAAGAAGTATACCAGCATTTGCGTGGAGGGGGAGTGGAAAACCAATTTTGTAAAAACCACCCTCAGTACACCCGACTGAGATTATAACTTCGATCTCCCCGTCATCGGTATTCTACGGCTGGTGAGACAGTATTTTATTATTTGTCCAAGGGTTCGTTCTCATATTCAGTTTTTAAATATCAGGGCATTAGGGTCGTGTATGTAGTATTCGATCAAGCTAGCTCAAACTTAGTGAACTGATGACATTAGTATGTTTATAAATTACACTTTGAACCCCCCATTCTCACTTCCTTAAAAAGCTATGATTCCCCGTCAGTGGCGTGTCAAGAAACCGTGACCTTGTATCTGCCTCTGATAGATTCTAGTCAACAAGTGTACACATATGTATGCTAACTACAACGATAATGCTTTCACCTTAACAACAATGGACTCCCCACATTACAAGTCCATTAACAAACCCACAGGGAGGGCTAGACTAGTGGTTAGCACTCCTGTATTTGACGCGAGCGCCCAAGTTTAGGTTATTTCTGGATGCCTTTGGGAAGGTTTTACCTACAATGGTGGGTTTTTTTTCATTATGCCTCAAGGTGAATTCAGCTGAGGTTCCCTAAATGATATCACTCTCCCCTTTTTGTCACGTGGTCTAAATAACCAGATTTACCATATAATGAGTTTCTAGTGACAGAAAGGGTCAAGGTTTTTATCTCGACCGTGTGCATTGGTGGTGATTTTCCACATTTGCAGTTGGTAGCATTGGTCTCTCCACTCATTCTTAGATACTGTGAGTGCACTTCTTCTAAACTACCTTACTCATTCCTACTTAATTAGTCAAGTTTTTATTAGCACCAGGTCTTACTACCTGTTCAAGTTAAACGTATCTGTACTAATTACGTTAATAGAATAGGGACGAGGGAAGTTGAATTTAGAGAAAGTGTATCCGCACTTGCGTGGAGGGAAAGTGAAAAACAATTTAGGTAAAAACAGTCGTCAGTATACCCGACCGGGATTCGAAGACCGATCTCCATGTCATTGACAGGGCAGGATGGTCTATTACGAGAAAATTAAGTCGTTAATGCCCTCGGGACTAATAAAATCAACTATTTTATAGTTATATAATTGTGGACGTGTTGTTCTTCAGCTGATGAACATCTGGATGGCTACCTTAGGCATAGAAATATCAAATGCCATATTTTATTTAGCATGGTCACTTCACTTCTCAACCCTGATTTTTATAGGATGCACCCTTTCGACCACGAAACATTGATTGAAAGTCACTAAAATCGGGTATTTAAATAAATGTCTAATTTGGTTTAAGTAATAATTTCATTTAGAAAAATATGAAAATCTTTCAATGACACTTCCTTATAGATTACTGAATAATGTATCTTTAAAGTATTAATAAATTGATTAATAATATAATTATAATGTTTTTCATTTCTGCCATTGTGGTAACGTGAGCTACCAATTTTCAAGTCACGGGTTCCCTATGAAAACTAGACTGCAGCTAGAAAGAAAGACACAACAACACCTTAGTCGACAATTTGAAAGGGAATATTCTAGTTTCACAATTGATTAATTCTTTTTCACTCCTGTTAGGATTTGGGAACTTTCATTGAATAAACAGACACACTACCAACCAAGACGTCACGATCATGACTTTTACCAGTAGTAATACATTCCGGTGTTTGTTGTGATAAGCAATTAAGTTATCTTAGCTAATTAAATTAAGCCGTTAATAACGATTGTGTTAAGCGTTTAAGTAGAAACTAGTTACACCTTACACGTGAGGGTTAAGATGATTTTTCCATAAAAAGCTGTTGTGAAACCTATTAAATAATTGTTAAGATATTCATGTTTATTGGTGCCGTTGAAGGACTATAAACCAGTTTATCCAAATCTTGATTTTCATAAGTTACAGTTTATCCGGAACACCCCACCAAAATAATGGGTGAGCTTCTGACATTTTAAGGGTTTCAACGGTAAGCGACCATCAAATATAAACAAAATATATATTTAAAAAATTATTTTTATAAGTTGTAGGCCTTATTCTTTCTTTATGTCTAGCAAAATAATTACGTCTTATATTGTTTCCAGGTGTGTTATTTTCACGACACATTGAAGTTATGTCTAACAGTGAAAAACTCCCAAAATTACGGATTATGTGATTGGACTTGGCGCCATCAAATACGGATAAACAGGCTTTTAATTTAATTAAGTTTGAGGAGAGGAATTTGTAAGAAGTTCGGCCATACAATCTTGGAGGGTTGTCAAGACCATTGTGGAAAATCACAACCATTATTCTAACTCCAACTTCCCCGTTAACGGTGAAATAGTGATGCGAATCTTAAGGGGGCCACCTACCCCCATCACAAACTCACAAAGTATGGTTCACTCAATAATGTGGAGGAAATATATCAACACGTCCCGCGAGTTAAAGTCAGTATTTTTACAGCCTTTTTATATCAAAACATAGTCAAGATAGCACGAATAAAACATTGTTCCAGTAGGAATATTTTTTTTAGGTTTAATTTTTTACAGATACTAATCTACCCAGCTCTTGAATATTTTTCATGGCGTAACATTAGCTTGTACTGCTAATATCACAATGTTACTAACCACCCCAAATAAACTTATACTCATAGACATCTAGAATTATTAACTATCACAATCTTAATAGAGGTGCTCTATTCACTTGTTGTATCTGCTGGAATAGCGTGACTTCCATAAACAGCCTGTTCACTTCAAATGCTAGAATGAAGATAAGTTCTAAACAAGCTATGGATGATGCACCGACAACAGGTTCCGATAGAGGAGTCCTGAAATCACATAATTTGACAAGAGCATTTTCTCTTCATTCAAGAAGTTTTTCGTTCAAATGCCGAGATGTTCATGACAAATATTCAAGAGCTGTTAAAATCAATATGTATAGAAAATTAATTTTTTTGGAGCTATATTGTTTTTATCCTGGCCAAAAAAAGGTTTTTTTGTCATAAATATTGAAAGAATACTTCCGTTGACTAGCTTTCCCTTCGATATCACCTTAAGGTGGGATGTCAGAGACTATGAGTTATGGGCAACCTTTTTGGAGTTTTAACAACTAAACATTATTTTCGTCAAAATAAAAAAATAAACATTTCTTCAGTAGAAACCAATAGTTTACTGTTATTCACATAAAATAATCATTTATAAAATTCTCGATTATCGGTCAAAATTGTCTTAAAATATTATGAGAACTCTTTCTCTTAATTTAAATCTCTCGTTTAATTTCAATATGCTCATGACATAATATTCAAGATTTGTTGAAATTAATATATGTATAAATTTAAACTATATGTTTCTACTGGAGCCATATTTGATTTGTTTTGCCTAAAAATATTATTTTCTATGAAAACTGCAAAAATACTTAACTTTTCTAGCGTCTCCCTTTCATCCTACCTTTTATTTTTATCACCGCGTCTCACTACCCGTTCGGGTTATACGCTTATGTACTAATAGCACTAATCGTTTAAGAGATTAGGACGGTTATATTTAGAGGAATTGTACCAGTATTTACTAGGAGGTAGGGTGGAAAACCATTTAGTAAAAAACACCCTCAATACACCCGACAAAGATTCTAACCTTGATCTTCCTTCCCGTCATCAGCCGTCTAGTTTACTGTGAGGGTAGCGCCTTAGACCATGCATCCACCGAAGCATGTCAGCCCACCTTAAGAGTCCTTTTGTGCACCGCGTTCATGTCACCGTACCCCCGAGGACATGATGACGCCGCATTCTATAGGAACACAGGGAGTATTGGTTCACTTTACTGCCGCGTTCAGAAAAACATGTCGTTGTGGTCTAGAGAAAGCCGGACTCCCTACGTCTTGAAATTTCACTAGGCTATATGCAAAAATACCATACCATTTATGCGAACGCGGCGTTTTATGTCGCTTGTCGGAAAAAACAAAAGGGTGGTCAACTTCGTTTCATCAACATTATACACCTTGTTTCAATTAAAAATACCCCTCCCTATACAGTCTAATTTTTATTATTACTATTAGCACCGCTTCTTACTACCCGTTTGGGCTATATGCACTTACGCTAATGTGTGATGGTAGGGTGATAGTGAGATGAAATGGAGGACCTACAGTTTAACGTGGAATCAGAACCACGGTGGAGGCTTGGCATTCCACACATTCACAAGTTGTGCTTAATACACGTTTTATCAAGGGTGAATAATTTTTTTTTTTGTATAAAAAGAATCTTGCTAGCTATTTTAAATATACAATTATTACTAAATCTACATTTACGTATTTATATACCAGGGTTCTCTTAAATTTTGACGCAAGTTCATCAAATTATTTAATCGACATTCTCAAGTAATTTAAAAATTCCTTCTCATCCTCCCTTAATTTCCCACACAGGGAGGAGAACGGTCCTTCTACATGTCTAACACCCTTTATCGGATGGACAGACTTGTGTAAAGATAGGTGTAGTAGATGATACATGGATCCCTCACGAGAGAATGTTTGCGACTGTCATCACTGGGACTATCAGCCAAAGGGGACGGTTTTATAACGCAACGTCATGATGTCGTCGGTCTTACGGCGACACAAACGCGGCGCATAAAAGAACTCTAACGCTCGACCATCATTGTAAAGTGATTTGTCTTCTAGTGTCAACCGTGACCATGACAGAGAAACAGGGTTACCATCATATTAATTCTTACAACCATCTCAACCTTTTCCTTCTATTAGCAGCCCCCTAAACAATTGTAATTGGCCTGGCGAGGTCAGTAAGTCACGTCACTGACTCTAGGACATACAGCATAATCAGAGCGAACTTTAAGAAATAACTTTTTTTTTAATCAACCCGTGTTACTCTCTGGTTAGGTTACACGTGGTTATTAGTTTAGTGGGGTATTAATAAAGAAGGACACATTTTAGAGGTAATATATCCGCATTTGTGTAGAAGAGGATTGGAAAACCATTCGGGGGGGGGG
>CABFOV010000423.1:44704-97212 GCA_902141375.1 Timema poppense | reverse complement strand
CCCCTCCCCCCCCAGAATTTTCTTCTCTCCTTCAAGTCATCCAAAATTTGAATCCTCCTTCTTCCTAAGTTGTTCTTTTCCTCAACCTTTCCTTCGATGACGTCATACAGATGACAGTTCCTCCTAAAGATGTGTCCGATCCCAGGAATCATATCCAAAATGGTTCTCTTTTCACCCACTATTCTTAGGACTTATTCATTTGTCCCCCTGTCTGTCCACCTGATCTTCTCCAGAACCACATTTCAAAGCTCTCCAAGTATTTCTTTTACATCTTCCTGAAAGTCAAATTAGTGGAGATTACGCAAGCTAAATATTTAGTTCTTTTGATTAGAGGTCAAATATATATTTGATATACTAAATGAGTTATTTAGATACAGTCCATATTTTATAGAATGGCCTTTTAGAAAATACAAACTTTTTTCTGATAAAATTGACATTTTACAATATTATAAATATTATTATATAGGTATTGATTATATCAAAAGTGACACCTACATATAACATAGCCTGGCGTATGAAAACACAAAAATAGATCTAGTAGCTTCCCCGCAAATGCAGGAACACTTCCTCTATATCCATCCTTACTCATCCCCAATTCATTAGCGTAATCAGTAAATTTGCTGGTTTTTTTCGTGAACAGGTAGTAGTTTTGGTCGGGTTTTGGTATGAAAAATGCAAAAACACATTTTCTCACCTCCCATATACTCTCAACTTAAATCAACAGACTTTCTCTCCACCCTCCAGTTGGGTCAAATTCGGGCCTTCAGACACAAAACTGTCACAAACATTAATTCATTAATGGTCAGCCATTTCTCAACAAAAATAACCAAAATCTGGCTTCCTTGATTGGCTGAGGTAGAGACCCCGTAGCTCACACACAACCCGTGCTACTAGGATGGTCTGTGGAGCTGCCTAACTAACCCCTGCGTACATCCAATAGAGTCCAATTTTCAAAAGTATAACTTTTAATTATTTTTTTTTGTGGTCAGTATTGATAACATTTTAACATGTTTATGGTGTTATTTCATAGGTATTTAAGAAAACTAAAAAAATTGACAGCTTCATATTACATGACTTGACGTATGGTCACGTGAAAGCCGATCAAGTAACTTTTATAGCTGTCAGATAAGGTTTGTGGTTCGCGATTGCGCTCTTGCTACTAAAAGACTTTTAAAAGAACTATTGTATTGACCTTACGAAGATATAGGCCTGTTGTGTATCAACCAATTTCGTTGAGCACGATTTAAAAATGGCGGGAACTCAATAACATCTTTACTCTCAATCCCGTAAATTGTGTTCGCATGGTATTTAATTATTTTAACTGTCTCCTAACACAATAAAGGGAGCTACTAAGGGTTGAGACCAGTCCTCAGTCAGTGATAAAGTGCCAATCACTGTCAGGCCACACGCCTTAAAATACAACGGTCTGTGTTGTTTTCTGGAACTACTTCTCTTTTCTGAAAAAGCTTATGCTCGCTTTCTTTCTTACCTACAAGTACCTTTTGTCATATCATTAAGAAATATAAGAAAACAAACTACTAAACTTCTTATCTCAAAGTAAAGATGAGACCCCACTGCTAGTTCTCAAATATCTTTAAAAAAAATTGTTTGAGCCTATCGATTATTATTAGCACCACGTCTTACTACCCGTTCGGGCTATACGCACTTACGCTCATGTGTAATGGTAGGGTGGTTGTGAGATGAAATGAAGGACCTACAGTTTAACGTGGAATCCGAACCACGGTGGAGGCATGGCATTCCCCACATTCACAAGATGTCTTGTCAGAGGTGAAGGAAGGGTTTGGTAGTCAGATAAATCTGTGCCGGGACCGAGGAGTTTGAGCCTATCAAAAATTGACTTTATTTGTTTAGAGAAAGGCTAAATCTAGAGTCCCTTTTAATCAATCCTAGTCGCATAGCTTCACAAATATGCTTAAAATGTTGTTGAAAAAGAACTAATGTGATATTTTTACCAATAATAAAACTACCTAATAATAAAACTAAAATTACAGAGTTGTTAAGGAAAAATATCCTTTTTGGAGTCTTTCTACTTTATTGTGGCATGACCCATATTTTGAAATAACTCTTGATGATTAAATATTACGTTAGAACTGAACGTCTGAGTGGCAATTTCTCGCTTACCAAGGCGATCCCCATGAGTTAACTTCGAATTGGTAACCGGACTGCTCTTTCATAAAATTTGGTATCATTGCATTTAACATTATATCTATTAGTGACTTATCCAAGCTTGTAGACATGGTGACTAAACTTCGACGTAATATGATTTAGTTTTATGGTCAAGAGGAGGTCAGGGTTCAAATCTAGGCTGAGTATACAAAGGTTTTTTATAACCATGAAAATGTTGGCATGTTTCCTCTAAGTTTGACCTTCTCTATCCCTAACCCATTTATGTAATTAAATGCGTATAGACCGAACGGATATTAAGACGGGATAAAAAAAAACACATTTTCAGCTTGGGATGACAGAGCCATTATAGAAGTTCATCCACATTAGCTTGTGGAGGAAATGGGAAAATCGAAGTGATAAGTATAATATCTACAAACATCCTCAATTCAACTGGGCCATATTTGAGCCTGAACCTCCTAGTCATTCCAAAACTGACACCTTAGACCATGTAACCACTGGTGCAGGTCTCTTTCAATCCATAAATAGTAATAACACTTCCCATCCCCACCAGGATTCGAACCAAAGGCGCTCAGAGGTAGGTGATTATGTTGATCCTGGTCAAGGTACTATTATATACTGTATGTGGGGACAAGGCTGACCATAAGTGATAAGATCACCGCGAGTAATTGGCCCCTCAAGGTAAGGGAAGCGATACCGCAACATTTCAATAGGTGTCGCTTTCACAATAGGCCCGGTAGCTCTTTGATTTATCTTGATATAGAACTCCATCAAGAACAAACAGTGGAAAAAAATTAATTTGGGAAGATAAAGTTCATGTTTCGCGTACTTTAGCGCAATGAGTACTCTAGACTCCAACGTACCCACGTAATTATATTCTTGGTGGTATTGTTTGATACCCGCCTCAGTGGCGTAGTTGGCTAACGCGCTTGTCGTGTTGAGCTCAATCTGCTGAGGACGGGGAGATTGAGGTTCGAATCTCGGTCGGGTGAACTGGGGGTGGTTTTTTCTAAATGGTTTTCCACTCTCCCTCCACGCAAATGTGGGTTAACTTCCTCTAATTCAACCTTCCCAACTTCTAATCCATTAGAGTAATTAGTACTTAAAGTGTATAACCCGAACGGGTAGTAAGACGCGGTGCCAAATATTATTATTATTTTTTGATGTGTACTTTAATATACAGTAGTGGGTTTAGTTAAAGGTTAAATCAGTTCATAGCACAACAGAAACATTTTATTCATTAGCACCACGTCCTACTACCTGTGTGTGTGTGCGCGCATTAATTATTTATGTTTATGTTAAATTGATCTCTGGTTTTCATATTATGTAATCCATGTGTATTTTAGCTCTAATTTTTCCTATTTAATTTTTTTCATTCTGTTTAGACCTAATTTTAATTGTATTGGTTAAGTGTAAGGAGAGACGGTAGCCTTAACTTCGCCATTAAAGTCGATTATTACCACCCGTTCGTGTTATACGCATACTTACTAACTACAGTACTATGATGTGTCAGGGACAATGAATGTTGAATTTATAGAAAATGTACATTCATTTGAATGAAGGAATAATTTAAAGCGATTTAAGGAAAAGTATTTTCAGTGCAACCAACCAGGATTCAAACCCCGATATCCTCGTCATCAGCAGTCTGGTCTATTGAGGGAGTGATGTTTTTAACCATTTGACCACTGACGTGGGTTATGCATATACATGATCGTAGAGAGAATTTAATTTGGGGGAAGGGCGGGGGATTAAAAACCGTAAGCTTATGACAAACTTTTAAGACTTACTCTTTCTTATACCTTAAAAAATAAGAACATTGTTATTTTATACAGTAGTGGTGGAACTTTATTTGTGTACGAAAGGGGGAGAGGGGAGAAAAGTTAAAAACATATTTTTAGGGACTTTCTACTCTCTTTTCCCCCAGCTAATGTTAAAAAATTGGATACTCCTAGAAGCTATTAGTAGTTGTCCACATGTTGAGAATTTTTGGAAAATTATACTCTTTTAACAGCTATTTAAGTTATTTAACTTAACTATTTAACTCGCCCCAATTTTTTTGAAATTTGGTTATTCCTAGAAGCTATTTGAAGTAGTATTCCTTTGTTAATTTTTTGAAAATTTTTATGCTTCTAAAAGACGTTTTGAGAAGTGCTTACAAGATTTTTTTTATAAATTAGATTATATAGAATTTTTTTTAAATTAGTCCTTTCCCAGGATTTTTTTTCTAATTTTGAATTTCCTAGAAGCTATTTAGACTTTAGAGTATTCTTCGTCTGATTTTTTTTTTTCCCAAAAAATATTCTGGAAACAATTTGAAGTAGTTTTTCTTTTACTAGCAAATTTTCAAAATTGGAAGTTCGTAGAAACTATTTGAAATAGTCCACGCCTGCATTTTTTTTATTAGACGACTAAAGAAGCCATTAAGAATCGTCTTTCCCTGATACATTTTTGAAAATTGAATGCTTTTATAAGCTAATTTGACTGGTCCTTGCTTGGATTTAAAAAATATTATATAGTCCTACATGCATAAGCCTATAAAAGCTATTTGGAGTCCCCTAAAGGTATTTATTTTAAAAATGGGATGCCTCTAGAAGCCATTTAGGGTAATATTCGTCTGGAATTGTTTTGAAAATGTAATGCCTCTAGAAGCTATCTGGAGGGGTTCTTCCCTATAAGAATTTTTAGAATGCCTTCATAAATTATTTGAAGTGTCAAGGCTATATTTAAGCTTGATATTAAAAACTTAGGAAAATTTCGAGGTGCTTTTGAACCCCATAAACCCCCTCTCACTAATACCATGAGGTTATATTATTTAAACAAAAAATCAGGTTCATCCTTCTATTCCTTTAGCAAATATCTATGTGCTAAAGCTGGGTACGTAGTGTAAGGTGCTGTCTTAGTCTCAGTTTGTAAGTAATGTTTTGGTAAAATATGAGTGTGTACGTTAAATGTTACAACAAACTTAATTTATCCTTACCTGAGTCGGTGGCCACATGGTCTATGGCTAGGGCTTCACTCTAGTGTTAGACTAGACTGCCAATGACAGGAAGATCAGAGCTAGAATCCCGGTCGAGTGTATTGGAGATGGTTTTTCCAAAATGGTTTTACATTCTCTTTCTCCTCGCAGATGGGATTACAATTCTTCTAAATAATTAAGTCTTCCTCAACACTAACTCATTAGCAGGGCCCGGATTTCGATAACCTGAAAATTATCAAAATATAGTCTATGAAATTACCTAAATATATTCTAAAAAAAGGACTTCGAAATTTAAAAAAAATTTACATAGGCGTTCAAAGTGCCACGAATAAATCAAACATGCCTTTTACAAAATATGTAAAATGCAATGAAAAGTATTTAGCAACTTAACTCTTGTATTATGCTAAATATAATATTGATTTATAAATATCTGCTTCAGAAATAGTAACCATCCCCTTCCAGTGCAACCCTCTACAGTCTACAGCCTAGTTGCAGTGTCTCATCAGGAATGTGCATTTTCCAACCGTAAAACTAATTAAGCAAAGAGTCTATAAGTTCTCTGTTTACATAATCTTCTTATTCCAGCCACTGTATATTGAATATTTTTTTTTTAGAATTTATGCATTTATAAAATACCAATAGTATTAGAAAATATACCTATTTAACATAAATACCTTAAAATCACTCAAAAATGCCTAAAAATGAAACAAAAGGGAGGCAAACCAAGATAATATAACCTTAAATTTCAAAATGACAAAAAATGAACTATAAAATATACATTTATACAACAAGAGGGCCATGAACAAAGTTTGTGTAGCCTACTTAAAGGAATTTTATGTGACAAAAAAAAAGATGATAAAATTCCATCGAAATATGGTTTCTGCTCATTAGCATAGTTAGCACAAATACTTATAGCCTGAAAAGTTGGTAAGACGCAGTTCAAAAAAAAAGAATAATTAAAAATATCACCCTCTCATATTTCGTATTCGCTCGTTCAAGTCTCCATATTTCACAGCTCCATAACAAACTACCTTATGTCCATGTATTTAGTCGTCTGAGGAATGACTACGTAGTATGCAGTCCACTTTTTTACGTTACATTTGTCTTCATAACTGGATAAAATATATTCAAAATGTGAGAGAGATATTGGTAACATTGCATATTTAATCTATTCTTATCATTAGTTTATTTATTGCACTGTAAATAAGGAACTCCGTGGCTAATGCAACATTGGCATGCACTTCGGATGGTGCACAGCAAAACAAATCCTCTTGATGCAACCTCACTAACCATCAGGACTATATACATATTTACACTAATAGGGTAAGGACGCAGAAGACAGGATTAAATTAAAAGTATACGCATTACTGAACTGTGACAATATTTCGAATTTTTATTGATTTTTTATGTATAGATTATCAACATGTAAGGTTTAGAGTACTAGATAAGCATGTTCCCACTTTTTATCTTCATTTTGGCTTAAGTCAAGTTTGGAAAAAATAAAACACTACTTAACTATGGCCTATTTCCTGAACGTCAGTAACGCATTCCAGCGCTCTGGTAGGAAACCCCCTTAACGTGAAGAACCATAAATTAAATTATATTTAAAAAATATCACCCTCACTACACACAGCCGGGTTTGATCTACGACCTTACAGCAACCGATGAACCAAACAATACGAGACTGGAATCATTTGTACACGTGTTAATAGTGGTAAAGTGGTGTTTTGAAATCAACATTTTGTTCATAAGTGTTACTCGATATAGAACTAATAAAAATAACAAGGTATGCAAACCACTTTGGTGGCCGCGTGGTCTAATGTGCTACTCTCGTGTTGGCCTAAGCTGCCAAAGAGGGGAAGATCGGGGTTTTCATCCCTGTTGGGTGCACCGAGGGTGGTTTTATCTAAATGGTTTTCCACTCTACCTCCACGAAAATGTGACTGTTCATTTTCTCTAAACTAAGCGGTACCTTCCTAACCCTTAACCTTAGTGTAATTGGTATATAGACGTCTAACCCGAACGAGTAGTAAGACTCGGTGCTAAAAAAAACAACTAACTAAACACGACTTGCAAACGTGTTCACCGCTTATTAGACGGTGACCTATCAGAGTAAAACATTGTATTACCATTTTCACATCGTTACGGAAAATTCTATTTCCAGGAAACCTAATGAGTGATTTTTTTGTAATGTTTAAAGTGTGTTAATACCACAAGGTGTGTATGAATACGCAAGCATGATAATTTATAGATAAACATATGCATTTTTTGTTGTAATTTTCTACCGGCAAACATCGTAATTGAAAAGTAATCTTTTTAAAAGCTTTCCTTTCATCTACTGCTAAAAACGCCATCACTTACATCAGTCCAGGAAATATACATATCCTACATTAAATAGGTTGTGGCACATTGTTGTAGAAGACGAGAGCAAATTCGCACACTTTTATGTGAAGAAAAAGTGAAAAAACATTTAAGAGAAACCAACCTTAGTATTTCCCCCCCCCCTCCGGGATTCAAGCCTCAACCTCTACGTCACCTACAAACCTAATAAAACGTAGTTGGAACCTCTGTCCACGTGCCTACTCGTGCGGGTTTTAGGCTTTTAGAAATCATGATGTAGGGAAGAGGTTGACCCACTTGACTTTCAGTCCGGGATCACTTGACTAACGACTTCGTTTAAGATGAGGGTATAGGGAATGTAAGTTGACTGTTTTTGCAGTTTTTATAGCAAAGCTTTTTTTTGGAGAAAATAATAAAATATTTCTCCAGTACAAATATAGAGTTTAATTTTCTTCACACGGTGATATAAACAATTCTTGAGTATCTGTCATGAGCATTGCGTCATTAGATGACAAACTTTTTAAATTAAGAGAAGAAGCTGTCATCAAATTCCAAGACCCCCTTGACAGATATTCAACAACTGTCGATATCTTCATGTGAAGAAAGTTAAACTCTATCTTTCTACTGGAGAAATATTTGATTTATGTTGACCAAAAATGTTTTGATATAAAAACTGCAAACACACTGTCCTTAACTCGTACTCCCGGCAAAGAAGGGGTACTTAGGCCGGTGACAGACTGACGCAGACTAGCGACACGAATGCCATGACAGATTTGAAAAAGCTGATATGAAAGTTTCTTGGGCATGGTGACCTCTCCCATGTGAAACAATGCAATACAATATAGCAACCTGGTCGAGGCGTTTGTGTCGCAGCGACCAAAACGTCAGTCTGCCACCGGCCTTACAGGGTGTCCGCGTATTTACACCATTGGGGTAGGGATGAGGAAAGTATAATTAAGGGGGCATGTATCTGCATTTTAATTTTAATTAAAAAGAGGACTTATAAGAAAAATCACAATTTTGACTAACAAATTTGTAATTTTAAAACAAAAAGTAGCTGTCACAATAACGTAATAAATATGTATATGGACCTAAAATGTTTTAGTCTGTATTAATAGAAAAAGTATGTATTTTAATATACATAATTGGCTATCACTTATTCTATTAAGCTTTTTGAGGAATATTAGTTAAAAGTAATACTTGCTTTTCTGCGCATTAAAGCTAAGTTGAAAGAATGAATCAAATAGTCGAAGCTATCATTTATGCATTTTTAGTGAGGATAACACCATCTAGATATCATATTCTGAAAATGGAAAAATGACACCTCGACACGGGAATCGAACCCGGGACCTTTGGCTTAGTTCGTCAATGCTCTTACCACTGAGATATCCAGGATTCGTCCCGTGCCCATGGTCATTCTTCACTCTCCACTCATAGTTTAAGGCAGAGTATATGATGGACGTGCGTAAGCCATCAGCTTATAAATATATGATTACATAAGATCACAGCCATGAGACCACGCAGCCACCCGCGACTCGGTAAATGGCATATGTTATTGCAGCCATTTGACAATTATATTATAATTGTACGGGATTGCAATAACATATGCCAATTACCGAGTAGCCTGAGTGAAGAGTGAAGAATGACCATGGGCACGGGACGAGTCCTGGATAGCTCAGTGGTAAGAACATTGGCGTACCCAACCCCGCCTTTTGTAATTGGGGGTTGGCCAGTTTCAGCTAAGGACATCCATTTTTACTATACGTCAGAAACACTTTCACTATTATTCATATCACCAACATCTTTGTTTTTTCTTCCGTTTCTTGTGCACCTCTCACTGTTTTCTGTCTTTTCCCTTTCCTCTGTACGTTTTGTATATCCCTACGGTCCTGGCGACCCGCTATGTGCGATGGGGTGGGTTTTTTGAAAAATTTTCCCACCCCAAACCCATTGAAAGCAATTATCAGCCCGCAAGGGCGCCAATACCTTTCATGTTGTGATTGTTAATTTCCCTATGTCGTGTTCGTTTTCGAGAGCCCTTCGGGGCTGGTTTGTCTCTACATGTTTCCCCATGTTTTTATTCATGTTTTTATATGTGCGTTTAAAAGAAATAATAATAAAACCAATCAAACAAACAAACATTGGCGTACTAAGCCGAAGGTCCCGGGTTCGATTCCCTTGTCGAGGTGTCATTTTTCAATTTTCAGAATATGATATCTAAGTTGAAAGAGCTATTGATTAGATCGTGTAGGAGAAAGGGTGAGGGAGGTGTTAGTCAGTAATTATTTTCAACATTAAGGTATTGTTTCAATATTTTTTTATTATTCTATATGCAGAGAGTGGGGATCACATCGACCTGCCACCTCCCCTCGGACCCGTCACTGTCCTGAGTCTCTCTCTCTCTCTTTACGATCGCAGCTCTTAGCCGGCTGTTACCCCAAGACATAGCACAGACCAAGGCACCAGTAGCTCATTGTCATGAGGAGTCAGATTGGCCGGAGCGGTGTCGCTATTCTTCTCTCCCATTCGGACCCATTCAAACCACTTCCTGGCTCATACAGACGAATATTGGCGCAGAGTTCTCTCGTGACTCGTTAATTGCGGGCTGGAGGTATTTCGTCATTAATGAGGTTCCCGCACAATTCCCGCAGACAAGGAATCCCTCCTCTATAGAGGATGGGAGTGGACCAATTGCTGGTTGATTGCTGTGGACAGGCCTCGCTCTGTTTAGAGCAAGCATCAGCTCAGTCGGTAATTTGAAGGCCCACTCTTAAGCCTAGCATACATTTGGAAACATTTTACCCGGAATATTGTTTGCAAACTTTGTTTCGTGTTTTCTTTGTGTTTCTCTAAGAGGAAGCGATATTTATTGTCATCCATTTCAAATGGGTTACAAGAAATATCGTGTGCGTATTTGCCAACACTCAACATCGTCGACAACAAACAACGTGGGCCAGACCAGTCGTTCACTGTCCTGGAACCGATGGTTTGTTAAAATAACTTCAAATTTATAGGAGACATGCGCGTGAAATTGCTAGGACTACTCTAGTCTTCAAGCTTCAGTTATGTAAAAAGATTAATTGCAGAGTATGAACCATTTTGAAGCACTGCACGAACTCACCACAGTTTTATTCTTCTCCCTGTCTTCTAGAACAATCCTTAGCTACGCACAAAGCACAGGCCATGAAAGCATCATACTCAGCCGACATCTTGTACTCAACTGAACTTTGGATGGCAAACAATGTTTCATCATTGAAGTCTGGACGCGAAACAATGTTTGTTTAACTGTTTCCCTATGTTTGTGAAAACATTTCGGAAACATCGAGGAACAACGTTTGCAAAAACTGTATCCAAATGCATACTCGGCTTTATAAGGCGTCCAGGAATCAAAATCTTGGGATGACATTTAGTGTCCGTAGATGATTTAATTTGTTCTCACCCACTTCGGTTATCGAATGATCTAAGGCACGGGTTCATAACCGGGGCTATGGGTGTTAAATGACATGGTTATGGAACGAAATTTATGAATAACAAAAATATCGCTAACTGTAACTAGTTTGTGTTTTTGTTATTTTCCGTTTTTCTAGGATTAAATATGAAAAAAACCTTGTGATTTTCTTTCAGCTGTTCTGTTCCTATACTAGCTATTTATATGTAAGATAAAACCAAGTCATGCTGGTACCTAACAGGACTGATGATGATGATTATTTTGACAGTCTAGAGTAAACTTTCTATACATTCAACCTTCCTCATCCATAGCATATTAGTGTGGTAAGTTCATAAGAACAAAAGGAACGGGTAGTAAAAAAATGGTGCTAAAAATAAAAGGTTTTGTTGCTTCCCTTCTTTAAACACCAGCACATGCATTCGGGAATCAGCATCCTGATGACGTCAGAATAAAATCCGCACCACCGACAAAACGTGGAAGTGGAGACAGATTCTTTCAATGAAGGGGTTTTTACTATCTCTCTTTAAAAAATCACGTGTTTACCAAACGAACCGGTGGGCACACATGCATCCGTAAGTATCTTCTTGTCTGAGTTTGCTGGCGATGGGATGGATCGTGGTTCGAATCTCAGCCGGGCTTACTGAGTGTTTTCTTAATTACTTCCCACTCTCTCCACGTAAATATAGGAACACTTCCTCATTCCTACCCACTTGGTGTAACTATACAACTGGCTCAGATGGGTAGTAAGACGTATGGCAAGGAAAAATATCCTCTTATCATATTGATCCCAGAAATCTAAGTGACCAAAAATTGTGTTAAAATAACACTTAAGAAATATTGTGAAAGTTGAGGCTCCATTTTCACGATTGATATAATTTTATGCTGAGATGGGAATTGACTCCGAGACCCATAAGGCTTCAGTCAGACGTGCTACTCACCTATATAGGATGTCAAACTTCCAGATGAGCCACCAAGTATCTTAAATAATAACAATTCAGGGTTGCCTACCTTCTGGAACGTCAGGCGTTCTCAGCATAGGCCTATTTATTAAATTAAGTTTAAAATCAAATTTAATGTAAACATAATTTATTTATTGAATTATTGTGGTAAATATAGTTGATGAATGAATTATAGAGTGGACACCCATTTCAGACCGAGTCCACAAAAACCATAGCACACCCCAGTTTAAGCTGCTTTGACCGCAGTTATTAATTGAACGTTATATGATTAATTTTTTATAGAGCCACATCTTACTACCGGTTCAGGTTATACGTGTATATATTAATTACGCTAATATGTTAGGGATGAGGAAGGTTGAATTTAGATAAATTGCACGTGCATTTGAGTGGAGGGAAAGTGGAAAGCCATTCACGCAAAACCACCCCTAGTACACCCGACCGGGATTCTAACCCAGATCTCCCTACGATCGGCACTCTTGAGAAAGTGACGCCTTATAATCAATGGTTCTCAAATTTGTTTTTAGATTGTACCCCTTGATCATGACTGTAAATCTAATGTACCCCCACGATAAAATCTCCCCAAATGACTGGTCAAATGCCAGGTAAACAACATAAAATATCTTTCGGTTGCCCCGAAAACTCCCCCCTTCCCCTGCGCGTTTTGTTCTCTTGTCCTTTTGCCAATTTTCCCTTAAGTGCTGCTCCTGCACCCCTGGAAAGTCGCGCGCGTACCCCTGGGGATACAGTTTGAGAACCACTGCCTTATCTCATGAAGCCATCGAAGCAGGCAGTATTTAATTTAAGTGATCTAGTGATGCAAACGTGTCACCTGCCGCTATAACAAACAGTACTAAGTGCATAGTTATAGTGACATCAACAAAATTAATAAAATAAATACTGTCAGCAATTATCATCATTGAAGCGAGTGTGAAATATAATAATATAAAATAAAATGTAAAAGTTGTTAGATGTACTAACTCCTGCAAGTATGTCCAAGTTCCATAATGAGCTATAATGTAACGTTTTATAAGTTCAACTTGTAAACTGTATCCAAAATAATCACTTCTTGCATTGCATACTCTAAGTGTCCAATTAGCACACCTTCCTCAACAAACACGTGTATCCATCTTCATCATTATTTAGTAGTAAAACACACTATATCACGACATTGTAAGATGTAATCTTTGGTACAACCTACAACATGGTATACAACCAATTATATTTAGCCAAGAATGTATTAATGCTTCTTAAATAGTTTCTTAACTATTACACAAAAGAGCTATATTTTTACAACATTAATTTTAAACAATAAGAGAATGTTTTGTTTTCACACATGAAAAATTGGTGTGTTAGTTATTACGCGACATTACAGAGATAATTAACATTTCTTCTTGTTGACGGCTAAACTTAGAACCCTCTTGGCGGCTTCATTATAAGTTTTATTTTGGTCGGGACCAGGATATGTAAACATGTATTGAGCACGCATGTCACCCGTGGAGCATAGGTCAAGAATTTTTTTTTATCTACCATATCAAAAAATGCTTTTTGACAATAAAAAAATAGGGATAGTTATCAGATGTAAGGTTTAAATTACTAGAAGTTAGAAAACTTACTGAAGCGCTTAAAAGTAAAATAGCCAACTGCTGTGATTAACTTGTCGACCTCGGTGATCTTGAAGTAAAGGGCTCGCCTCAAGACCCGATGTTCGTGGGTTCAAACCCAGCCGAGATCAACATACTTGTCTTGAGCGATACAAATCCGTAGCACAACTTCTTCAAAGGGAAAGTAAATCCGTCGATCGCATTTCGATTCTGAACCCTGAAAGATATGGGAAAATACCTTTCCGGCAAAATTGGTAAGCTATTTCACGCCCGCTCATAGAAATTCAATGTGGAAGGCGACAGGAAATCATTACACTTCCTGAATTCCCCTAGTACGTACATGGGATTTCTACCAGAGGATGCTGAAAGGCTGAGTGAGTGCTCAGCTCCGGATTGATAGAAATCACATCAAACCAACCCGCAGGTTGTTGACCTAAAAAGAAGAAAGGAAAACTTATTAGCTTCCAAAGTTAAAAAAATTACTGGAAATTGACATGTAGTATGGATATAGCCGTGTGTTGAGACCATATTTCAATTAGGGCCTAATTTAGTTGAAAATAGACTCCCGAACGGGGAAGTCAAACCGGGAACCTTTGAAAAAGCACACAAATAATCTACCATTTTGTTAAACAGGAATAGTCCCACCTTCATGATGATTCTTCTTTAGTAGATAAAGGCTATGGCTACGCTTGCGGCCTGGTCACCATGACCAGGGCGCAGTAGTGTATTATATTGGTGTTTATGCGGGTGGCCACACTTGGCGACCAGCGACAGGTTTCAAAACGCTTTCGTGAGCGTTTTCAGGTCGCAGCGACAAATACGCTCGCCTTTATTTCTTATGGAGCTGGCCACACTTGCGTTCGGGCCACAGTATGTCGCTAGATCATTGGACACTTGTATGGGTTTGCTTGCGTCATCTTAGGGTAAAATATCGACCGATAAGGTGCTCGGGACCCACACTATCACTCTTCCACTAAGTATTTTCACGAACTTTCTTGCAAACTGCCCAGTGTTTCCCTCCCATCTGGAGTGGAATCTGCAACATCGAGACTACGGAAACAGGGATGTTAAATCCAAGCTCTGGATAGAGTTTGAAGTTGCAAAAGTGGAGGGCTGGGATTAATTAAACAATGAAGAAAGAAATGAAAAAGGTAGGAACTTTTAAATTAGCATACATAAAATAATACAATATACAGTATACAAACGAACAATATATTGAAATGCTTGGCAAGGGCTTGGAGTGCAAAGGTTGTTTCCAATTATAGTAATTAATTCCACTTTATAAATAATATTTTTTTAAATACCGTGAACATACCGATAAATTGCCTTTTATACGCGACACCGAAAATATTATAATTAAATAAGGAAGTGTTCTCAGGTTTTTTACAAGTCTGTCCATAAGTACGTCTCTGCATATTAATGGGGTGGATACCATATATATATGTTTACGTTTCTTCTTCATATAACTATATACTACTATGTCTAATAAAACATCTTCACGCCTTGGTGCCACGATAACTGGTCATAAAACGCGGCGACCAGGTCGCAAGCGTGGCCGTAGCCAAAGGCAGTTTCAATGATGGCTGATTGGGTTCCTGCCATCATTGAGCCATCTCTACCGGTGACTTGGGGTTGATTCTTGTCCCGGGCTCGATCCGAAGTGCCCGATTGTCATCTTTCAACTAATTTAACCCAAAACAAAATTGGTGTTACGTGTTAAGTGGAACACTTGGTTATAATATTAATGTACCTTGATTGACCCGGTTGTTTTCGTGAAATTTGAAACAGTAAATCTAAATATTATACAAAAAGAGTGTTAAATTTGTAGTCTCACACAAGTTTTTTTTTTTAGCGCCAGTCCCCGAAAGCTATATATGCTAATTTTGATACAAAGAAGGAAGTAAAAAGCGTCATAATATGAAATGAAATAAGAATTTTTGTAAGGTGTGATGTTTAACTTGGTTTAAAAACACTATTAAAGATATAATATATGACATTTTACTTGATAGGACCAACCAAAATGAAGAAAAACTAAACAAGTGGGTCCAAATAGGTAACAACAGAAATAATATAGCTATGTTATTATTATTATTATTAATCTATATTTATCATAACACCTTCTAAAATATTATTAAGCCAAAAACTATCAATTTCAATAGTTTTACTTATGTTATATTTGCTAACTAAATTAAACTCGGCATACATTAACCTTCCTAGTCCCTGAAGGACTAGTCCCAGTATTATGGCACTTTAAAAAAAAACCATCTTATTGGCATTTTGTAAATCTTTGTCTAACATGAGCCAAACAATAAATATTAAAATTGCATCTGTCATTTCATACCAGTAGGGTCTTGTTACTTTTTAATAACCTACATACATATCCCTACCTTGTGCAATAAGATCTTGTCACTGCTTATTACACTAAATATAATATTATTATAGGTTTAGCACAAAGTCTGAATTGATATCGTTGTTCTTATGGTGAAGCGTGTTACTGAAACGGGTATTGCTTAGAAATTACTACAGATCTATTATTCTGTCCATAAATTCATATATATTGTACATATTCTAGTATATATACATTTTAGTAACCCAGTTATCATATTAAACATAATAGGCCTATATCATTATATACCTATATTATAAAATTGCATAAAATAGGAAATTATGTTCAAAACATATGTGTAAAAGAGAGAAAGAAATACCCGAAGGTCTCTCTTTTTCTCACGCATTGGTGTGTAGATGACAGAGCTGATAGCTCGAAAATTCGAGCAATTTCCATCCACTATAATATTATAGAAAGCTCACTATTAAACTCTAATGCCACTTCCTCTCCAAACGTGGCGCTCTTTGTAAAAATTATCATTGACTAACCTCCGATTTGCTATGTGTTCTGATTCTGTGTAAATGTTATTGTTTACATCTAAACAGTGCCAGTGCTTAATGTACAATACAATATAATTACAGCATCTAAATGCTTCACTCTGAACGCTTTACTTTGACCAATTTTTAAACCAGAGACGTAATTCAAACGTGTGTGTTGCGTAAATATTTATGATGAACAGAAAATCTGAACAGCAAAGAACTAATCTTCGACCTATTGGATTGGGTAATTGGAGTTAAATTATTACCCACTTTCTTAGTATTTTATTTCGAACTTAATGTTATAATTAGGGAGCAGATTCTAAGGCACCCAATAGTCAAGAGGCAGGCAAATAGGCAATAAAATATGGGATTTAGTCACTCAGAGACACTTAAGGATAAAACAAGCACTCAATTTTAGCAATGTAAAATTAAGTTTACCATAACCTATTATTTACAGCGATTTTTTTTAAAGCATTGTAAGACTACCCGTTAGGATTATACGCTTATGTACTAATAGTGCTAGTGTGTTAGGTATTAGGAAGGCTTAATTTAGAGTAATGTACCGAAATTTGCAGAGAAAGAGAGAGAGAGAAACATCCTCAGTACATCAGACTGGTATTTGAACTCTGATTTCGTCATTGGTGGTCTAATCTATTGCTAGAGCTAGGCCTTAGAGCATGCGGTCACCGACGTGGGCTTACAGCCAACTCGTATTGCTGATAATCGCTAAATATACCTACTTGTTTAGATTTCCATTAGTGGAATTGAATATATCAGTTTTTTTACAATGTGAAAGTTTCGTTCTAGCCTACTTCACACAATGTCAAGGAACAAAATTTCAATTTTTCCATTTCCGAGTAAGTTAATCGTTCCTCCTGCGAGGGCATGCTGTTTCAGGATAAAATTCATACTGTAGGAAAAAGAGAGAGAGGACAAGGCCGAAATAGGTATGTTAAAGTTTTATTCATAAATAAGCAATAAAAATACAAAATGCAATTACATGTAGGCCTACTTTAAAATTAAGATATTGTAAGTGTATAGCAGAACGAGTAGCCCATAAGACGTGGCGCTAAAAATATATATTTTTTACAAAAAAAAAATTGGATATATATCTCAGCTATCTATGTTGGATGATCAAGAAAAAGAAAAGCAAATAGGACTATTCAAAATCCACTCCCTAGTTAAGGACTAATACCTATGTTACAAAACAAAATACTGTATCATTCTTTCACATTTTTTAATTGGTATAATAGTCCTATTTTCACATTTTAACCATTGACAGCAATGCATTTATACATCTGGAATAACCATTACTTTGTTATTATTTAGAGGAGTGTATGTGGTTAGGTCAATTATTAATGTAACACGATTTAAAAAAAACATATTTTGGCTTATTTTATGTTAAAAATGGTTGGTCAAATGCACAAATTAAGTAAAGTGCAACACTAAGGTAGGCCCTAAGTTCTAGCTTAGCAAATAATTGGTGGGTGGGGCGGGGTGAAGCTTAGAAAACATTTAAATTGTATTTCCCACTTAAAAAACTTCTTGAAGCATGACCACAAATATTAACAACTAACTTAAATGACATATTTGGTACGTAAAGTAAACATGCAGCCTTGTTAAAAAAAATATTAATTATATATAAATATAATTCACAGATTCTGGAGTTTGGCCAGTAAATCCAAAACCACAAACAATTGCAAACCCTATTGGCTCAATCAACTTAGAAGTCCCAGAGGTTCCCCGTAACCCAGCCCCTGGACACATCAGGTTGGACCAATCAAATGCTCATCAGGTCATCGCAGGTGGCCCCTTTTCGGCCTTAAAGGTGCTGATGAGCAAGAATGATTACTGGCACAAGTTTATTGTGAGTAATGAAATAATTCAAGACATTTAAATAGAATTATTTTATGCTACAGATCCAGAGGTCCTGGGTTTGATACTTGGCAACTTCAAACATTTTCTGTGAAGACTTGGGTCTGGAACGAAGTCACACTCAGCATTGTGAGGACAAAGGAGTTGCTACTTTAATGAATAAGTAGCAGCTCCAGACTAGAAAACTGAGATTAACTGCTAGAGGTTTCGTTGTCTTTACCAAATGACACCCTCTGTCCACAAATGTTGGCACTATAGTCGCTAACGGCATTGGTTGCTTGGTCGGTATAGCACGCTTGTGGGCAAACACCATGGAGTTTTATTATTTTTTATGCTTTTTATAAAATTATTATAGCTATGTAAAACGAAAATGAAAGACACATTTATGATGAAAACTGCTAAGATCAAGAAAATGACTTCATATTAAAAATATGACCCGTCACAATACATTCAAATATTTCCTCTGAAAATAAGTTAACATTAAACAATAGTGTGAAGTTGAGTTCATTTTTTGAGTCTGTAGGTGTAAAATACATTTAAAAAAAAAATATTGTTCATATAGGTGCTGGATGGCGCAATGAAAGATGGCCCACATGTTATGAGGTTAATTATGACTGCCTCCATTCCAAACAACTTGATACCTGTTCTGGTAATAATTAATGTTTTAAGTTATGTCATTCTACCATATTTATAATTATTGATAAAGTTGAACCATTTCCAGGCTTTTAAAAAAATCACTTATATTTCCAGAAAATTGTTCAGTTCTGAAATGTATTGTTTAATTGATTCAATTGGTAAAATAGTTATTTGAATCAAACATGCTTTTGCTTACTACCCTGCCAATTTAATTATTTTGTTTGAAGCTTGAATTCCCTTCCCCTTCCCTTTCCCCCCTACCCTTCTCACCCCCTTCTCCCTCACTTCCCCCCAATTAAACTAATACCTTTTTTATCACCCTATTAAATGTTGAAAGCTGGAAAAAATTATTCCCATGCTGCTAGCACACACGAAGAAACAAATGGCAAACAATTTAGTCTTGCTTCCTCCAGTTTGATGAATTCATTTTATTCTGAAAGCTCAATCCAATGTTCACATTACCTGCTTCAGTGGTTGAATGGTCTAAGGCGTCACTCTCGTGTTGGACTGACCTGCTTAAGATGGAGAGATTGGGGCTCAAAATTTGGTCGGATCTACTGAGAATGGTATTTCCTAAAGTGCTTCCAACTCTCCTTTCATGCAAATGTGGGCAGGTTACCTCTAAAATACTTCCTTTCTCATGCCTTCCAAATTAGAGTAATTATCATATATGTGTATAACCTGAACAGTTAGTAAAAGACCTGAATAAAAAAATGTTCTCATTTGACTTAATTCTACATGTATTGAGTGTTAAAAAAAGGTTTTCAAAAACAAATGCAAATTAGTTGTTTTTGAATGTTTCTAGTAGATGTCAACTTCTGATCTGTAGACGTTACAGAACTCTGAGAACTTTCACTTTGATCTTCATACTCCATGATTAAGCCAGTATTATCTTCAAATTGTATGACACTGTTTCTCTAAGAACATTTGAACTCTCAATTCTGTTTCATCCTTGCTACTAGTCCAACCATGTCTTCTTTACACAACTTACATTTTGCCCTTATGGTTTTACCATTATACTAGCTGTCATTTGTTTGTGTGTTTCAAGGTTATACTAGGGATGGAAACCCCTCTCCCCTCATGCCTACATTCATAGCTCAATGTTGTCAGCTTATCAGAGTGAGAACTGCTCTGCTTGATAAGTCTCCCACATGGTGTAACAATAGTCAACACTGAAATGACCCTGAAACACAGAGCTTCTTGAATCCAACTATAGAACTCTGATTTCCACAAAATCTTGTCATACTGGAGCCTTCTTTCTGCCCGTTGAACTCAAAATTACAATTAACTGAATCTTCCTTTTATTTTAAACACTTTTTGTTTTCATACAACAAACAAAACAAATACAGAATACACCACTAATCAAATGTAATCTCGAAACTGTAAAATAAACCCTGTTCTTCCTGTAACAGGCTGCCTGCAGTAAGATGCAAGTTGTCTGATGTAGGATGCAGGCAAACAAAATCCCCTGCATGTAACCAAATTTTCCTACTTGTTATATTTGATTCATAAGCATAGGCATACATTATACTATATACCTTAAGGTGCGTTTAGACTATACTTTTTTTCATGCAACTAGGCTCACCGGAGAGGCACGTTTGGGTATGCGACTGCGCATGCCCCAAATGTAGCTGTGTGCCTAGCCGCAGGTAGGCGCAAGTGCTCCCCAAATGTTTGGGGGGAAAAGGTTGAAACACTCTTGCCTCACAGTCACTAGAGATTTTTAAAAGGTATCTTGTACTAGAGCCATTGTGACCATTTTTAAACTCACCTTCACATAACCATAGAGTACCTTGACAATGGCCATGCTGGAATTATGACTGAAATCGATGACACTGATATTTTATACTGGTACATCAAACTCTTATAGCTGTCATCTTTTGACAAAAAATGAAGAGTACCTGATAATCATGTACTTGACTGGTATGGCATCCCTAAATGTAGTATCTTGTTTTGAAATGTGTGGTTCAACCATACTTGGCAAAATATCAAATTACTTGGGGACATTCTTGTGAATTTCTTAAACAATCAACCTCTATATAATTCATGCACTTCTGATAGTATTCCTGCACTTATTGAACGTGATTCTAGAAACTGACTCATCCAGAACTAACGACACTTTCGTTTACTTTGACATTGTAAAATGACGATAGCTGCAGCAAGTACTTCCCGCGACCCCATCTCTAACGCATGGAAAGAGATGCAAAAGTGTAAACAGGTCGAGTTGTATAAGGCAAAATGCAAGAGGCAAGACACACCGGAAGAAGCATACCTCTGTGCATATAATGTTGCATGAAATGAGGCATAAGTCTAAACGCACCTTTACAACTCCATCTTAAATGGTTTCAAAATTATTTTTGTTTGAAACATGGTTTTTATGTGTTTAAAACCTCTTTTTATACATTCAAAACATCTTATTATATTTTTTAAACACCTTTTTATACATCTAAAACATCTTTTAACACTGTGAAAACATCTTTTTATATGTTAACATACTATTTCGTAGCACTGTTTACAATACGTTTTCTTTCTTAGTCTCCCTTGCAGTCTTTTTGTTTTTTGGTATTCTCTACTTTTTCCAACCTCATTAGATTCTCATACCATCTCATTCTTGCTTCCTCCACTATCTCGTGTAGGCCTGCTTACTCCCTGTACGTCTCACTCTCTCCTGGATAACTTCATTCCTCATCCTGTTTCTCTCCCCAAACTTCATTTTCATGGCCTCCTTAGTATTTCTTACATTCATTGTTCATGTTTCTGCTATATAATGTGACAGTGGGTACACTTCAAGAGGTCTTCTCTACTGAGACATAATAGTTTGACAAAGATAATTATAGAGTGAAATGTGGAAAGGAAAATTTCAAGATGGAGATCAAGATAGGAGTACATGAATCAAATAGTGAACGATGTTGGCAGAATAAGGTAAAAAAAAAATGGTTCAGGTTAGACAAGAGTAGAAAGATGCAGCATTAATCAAAAGATAGATGATCTAATGATAATTCACATGGGTGGATTAACATTTTGTAGAATCGAGCTTAAAATAGCATGTTCTTACTTATTTCAAATTAAACTATGAAACAAATTTCTGAAGACACACTTCATTGGTTTAAAGCAGTGATTTTCAACCTTTTTAATTTTGCAGCACACTGAACAAGGTGCTAAAAGAAGAGATTTTACTATTTCAAGAAATGATTTTGCTATTTAAAAAAAAAGAAGTTAATCATGTATTTTAATATATTTATTTTTATTGTTCAACATTTTTTTCTCGCTTATTTGTATTTTCTCCTCCCACCCTATCCCCTATCCCCTCAACTCACGTGCCACACCTTCTGATCTATCACGATACACCAATATATTGCAGCCTCGAGTTGAAAATGAGTGGTCTAAGTTGACACGCTTGCAATAGACTGGATTACCGATGACAATATCAGGGTTCGAATCTTGATTGGTTGTACTGGAGATGGTGTTTACTGAATGGATTGCCTCTCTCCCTAGATGCAAATGTGTTATCACCCCTAAAACACTAATGTAAATGTATATTATCTGATTGGGTTGTAAAACGCGGTGCTGAAAAGAAGACAAATTTTTTGAACTAAATATTCTATCTTTAAAAAACCTTTTCACAATATGTTTTCATTCATATCTCAAAAGAACTAAAGATGTTTTATATAAACATGATAAACCATATTTGTCTTTTAACTCTTTAGTTAAATATTCACTATATTCTATTTTAAATAATACTTCAATAAATTCATGATATAACCAAATTGTGTACATTTTTGTTAGATCGTTAATTTGGTTTATTTCTATTTACTTTATTTCAGTCAAATCTAAGGACCATATGTAAGAATGAGACTGAGGAAAACAAAAGATGTAGTCGAGTTGAATGTAAGTTGAATTGGCTTTCTACTTTGCTTAAAATCATTGTACCTTCTGCTTTGCTCCAACTTTTGTTTTGTTCAGACTCATTCTTGCATAAAAACCTGAATCATAATTTTTATGTTCTCTGAAAATTAACATTAAAACCTTAACATGATAAATTGGTAATTTTTTTTTGGGCTGATCCTCTTCTTTATGTTCAGTATCAGCAGGAAGGCAACAACACCTTCTTTCTAGCTCGGAACTGCAGCGGGGCTATAGAGAAGCTGTGCTATTCGATGCTCCTGTTGGCTGACCCACAAGGAGAACTTGTAAGTTGGATAGTCGATGCTCTTCTACAGTAAGACTGTTTTATCAATCCACAGCAATCATATTTTGCTTTTAAGCGAGTGTTATAAATTATGTTCAAAGTATAACTATTAATATTACTCTACATGAGTCTAATGTAAGTGGGATTATTAGCACACTTATATTATGTTTGAAAGCCCTTGTGGTTTAGTATTCACCATGGTAAGACTAAATCTGTATCAACTGGGATTTAAACCACATTTCCTTAGAATATGTAAAGACATACATTAAATTAATCCTCAGCCCTCAGATCATGCCTAAGGTGCAATTTCAACTGTTGAGTAAGATGTAGTCAACAAATGAATAACTCATGGGCTAAATATATACAACAAGGTAATTTGTTTAATTATTGCATGTCTGCACCATTACAATTTGTAAATGTAAGGGAATTGGTTTGGTCAAGTAAAACTATGGAAAAGTCAAGAACTTTTTTTTTCTTTCACATTTCTAAAATTCTTAGATTTTTACTAAAAAAATCTGCAACTTTTATTTTCAATCATTGAAATATTGAGCATAAACTCACTCTCAAAGTCAACATACTATTTTTGCATCGTCTTTCCACTCCTCTATCATATGTCTTTAACCAAAGTTGAGTCATGGCTATGGACATGCCCAAGAATTCGATGACTACAGCATGTAAAGAATAAACTAAAAAATGAATGTCTTACAACAATTTTAAACTGTACTCGCTAAGTCGATCTTTTAATGACTCAATATGATCCCACTTAAATCTAACTTGGATTTTATTACTTTAGGCTTAAATCCTCCATAAAGGGACATCATTTTAGAATGTTTATACATCTAAAAGTATTAGTACGTTAAATTTCGATCTTAATAAAATAATCTTTATAATATCTATATAATCTCCTAGAAAAAATTTGCTCTGGAAAACTTGGAAAAGTCAGGTAACTAAAAAATATAGTGTCTGGACACCCTGATGGGACTTGTTACATGAAGTTCAGGGAACGTCTGGACCTACTTTCTAGAAATTCTAGTGCAGGACTTTGATACAAGGCCAAACTTTACATGGCTCCAATAATTTATTCAACTCCTAGGTCAAGTAAGTGATTTAAGTTAAAACAAGCCCACATATAATTGTAAACTAAATCTGTTGGCAGATAACTCTACAGATAGTGCTTGGTTTCACTCCAGTCAACTCTGTCAAGCTTAACATGCAGGATAACTTCTCCAAGACATTGCAAAGACGGTTCGAACCATCGAATAGGTCACTCGACCTGTCAGAATTTCATTCAGATCCACGTGAGTACACGTATGGGTTTGGCAATTACTACTTGGTTATTGCACAGTTTTCAAATGTACTTTAAGAAGTGGGAGCCCTAGTTTTTAAGCTCTACTATAGCCTGATTTTGGTTGGAAGAACAGTTCAGGGAATTCAAACATATTTCTTTGGGTGCTAACATTGGTAACATTCTATTATATTAATATTATTTGTGTTATTATATAGGTATTGATAATAGCTATCAAAATGACAGCTGCGGGTAGTATGACTTGATGTATGGATCTATTAAAATTGTTTTAGCAACGTGAGTAAACTACGAGATACTTTTCTTCCTACCAAATTTAGCCTATACATGTATTACAAAAGATGGATAATACCAGATACACACAGGAAATATTTACGTAATTCAGTACAAGTAAACTTTTACCTTGTGAAGGACAAATATCATGGCGACTATTGGAGTAAACAAGTAGTAATCATGAAAAAATATACATAATTTGGTAATACCGCAGATTATGTTTTTTTAACAAGTGTAAGTACAGGCACATAAGATATACTAGTAGTCTTACATTACCAACTGAACAGTGATTTTATTGTGTCTCAAACAAACATAAAAAACCTTAATGGTTTTGAAGAAATGTTTCAGAAAAGTGGTTATAGTCAAATGCATTACATAATATAAAAGCTATGAAATATTATTTGAAAGTATGGCCTATTGTTTTAACACATGACCGTTTCTGAAAAGAATCTTATTTTTGTTGTCAACAATAACTTACTATTTTGAAAATAAAGATGAAACAATGAGTGTGTAAATCCTTGTCATAGTTTTCACAGTAATTACTAAAGTTATTTCATGATATTTGACATTATTGCTTCATTTCAAGTTTATTATTCAAGTAATTAAGTGTGAAATTATCACCTGTGTGAATGGGATTTAAGTTTCATGTTTGAAGTGTTGCAGACTACCAGGTTAGATAGTTTAAGCCACCCAAGAGGAAAGCCAGATGCTGAAAATATTAATTTCCCATTTTTGTTTTCAGAACTTGCGAAGATTGTGTACTGCCCGTTGTCTCAACCCAAAACACTCTACTATATTCTTGCCTTGGCGAAGAAGGCCTTTTCAAACATCTTGGAGCTGAAACTGTCACACAACGACATTGAGGACATTAAGTCGCTAGACCTGTTCTCCAATAGCCCTCTGCGATATCTGGATCTTCGTTATAACCAGGTAATATAGGGCTTTTCTCACTTGTTTGGGTAGGTTTACTTTGCCACCTGAAATTGAAAAATGAGACATTTAAATGTCAAATTTTATAATAAGCCTCAATACACATTTACAGTTGATAGCTTTTGTGGTTGCTAAATGAGGACAGGACCTTGAATACTCAGGAAAAATTTGAGAATTTATCCATTGACATAAGTCGGGTGGGATAGGGGAATTTTTCGAAAATTTTCAGGTGGCAAACACTGCATGCTTCGTGTTCTAGCAGTGACTGCTGACTAATCCCTGTTCATTTATTTTATAGTCAGTCAGAAAACATATAAGGGTATCTAACTTAGATAACATTAAGAGGTATAAATCCTAGAAAACATTTAAGTGGTGTCTAAGTTAGATAAGATTTAAGGGGTATCTAACTTAGATAAGATTTAAGGAATTCAAACCTTAAGAAAAGATTAAATTCAAAATTGTAATTTGTTAGTGATAAATGTAGAAAATTGATTCATTTAAATTGATATTAATAATATTTTGATATTTTGAGATATTAAAAAAAAATTGGGAAAAATAAAATATTTCTATGTTTTCTTAAAATGTTTAATGGTGTTGGGGCAGTATTAAGTATTAATATTTTTAAAAATATATTTTATATTTAGGATGTTGATTTGATAGAACAATCCCACACTGCCCCATTTTGATTCAAAGAATTTTTTTTAACATGGGAAATTGCTCTCCGCCCTAATAAAAATGCTTTAGGCAAATTTGTAGGATTCGCAAGAGTCAAAACCCTATCACACTTTTTCTAGTTTGGTTCATCATCATTATCATCATCAACATCTTCCTCTAACCTTTCAACACTCTTCCTCCTTTAATCTCTTCCATTCTTCTCTTCTCACTTTGTGTTATCTGCTCCCCCCATCTCTTTCAAACATTTACTTTGTTATCCTTTCTTTTTCCATCCTCATCACATTACCATACCATCTCAGTCTTGCTTCCTCTACTATTTCATGTACTGCCTGTATCCCTACTCTTTCCTGGATAACTTCATTCCTAATCGTGTTTCCTCTCATGATAGCTAACATGCTCCTCACAGACTTCATTCCCATGGCCTCCACTTTCCTAGTCTCTCTTACATTCAATGTCCATGTTTCTGCTGCATATGTGACACTAGGTATAAAGTACAACTCTTCCTTACACTCCATAGCAGGTCTAATAATCATTGATGATAAAAGTATATCTATGAACTTATAGGCAACATATATGCATCTTGTTTGACAATTTCTTATTCATATTTCCGATTGTGTTTAATTTCTTAGATATCTGACATTGACCAGCTGACCAGTCTTCAGAGAGTGGCCTTGGTATCTCTATGGCTGGACAGGAACCCTGTCTGTGCTAAGTATGGCTCTGAAGATTCATACGTAAAGTAAGTCTACATGCTATAATATGTAATGTATTGCTATTATAGTTCAAAGCTTTGAAAATTTCAATGATGATTAACACTAGTCGACCTCCGTGGTCTAGGGGTAAATTGCACTCGCCTCAGGTCCAGATATTCATGGGTTTAAACCCGCCGGGGCTGACAGATTTTTCTTGAGCTGTACAAGTTTGTAGCACAGCTTTCTATGAAGGGGGGAAATAAATCCGTTGTTACCATGACAATTGTGACATGTAAAAGAACTCTTGAAGGTATATGAAAATATTCCATTTAAATTGGTAGGCCCTTTTGCTTGCTCTCAGAAATTTCATATGCTAATATAATCAGTTGGTTCATAAATGGTACGTTAGATATCTCAAATAAATAAAAATAGATTAACATAAAATAGTTGATTTTTTTTATTTGAATAGGCTGTAATTGTGATTCTTTTGTTGCAGTGAAATAAGGATTCGTATCAAGACTGTGAAAAGTGTGGTATGTGTGTTAAAGTAACAATTTCACTTCAACCTTACTGCATAACACCATTTAGAAAGTAGCTTTTTGACGCTAACCTCCTCATGGGTAAACTTGAGACAAACTTTTTGCTATACAAACCCTTTCGACAGCTTTGCTGAATGAGATTTATTGTTTACATCTTGATGATTTGGACAGAGTTTGAAACTAATTTATTACAGTTCCCTAAACAGGTTCATCCTCAGATTCTCCTGAAACATTTTATAACACAATGCCATATTCTTGGATCTGGAACTAAACCTTCATGAGGGTAACTTAAACACCACAGTCCACACCAAAGTCACCAACCATCAACAATACCTTCTTTTATAAAGCAACTATCCTCTTCATGTAAAATACTCTCTATCTTATAGCCTAGCTACAGTAGCCCCATGTCTTCTTTGGTGCTGACTGACAGCTCACAGCTGACAGCTAAAAGCTTTGAAAAGCTACCAGACCAAATTATGTATCCCTACGCCGAACCATATGATCTGCAAAAACACGTGTTAAGCAGCTTTCACTTCTGACGGACAAAATTTAAGTATATACTCAAACGCTGACTGTTATAAGTCAGCTATGAGCTGTCAGTCAGCACCAAAGAAGCCATGGGGCTACTGTACCAGAGCCAAACGTTATATGTTCTGAGGAATAAAACCTTAACAAGCAATGTCAACAACTTTCAAGGCTTTCACAGCCTATTGATACCTTAAATACATTGTCATCAGTCAAATAAAACGAGCCCTATCCAGTCAAGAGCCTATCAAGAAATAACCTTCCAATGACATAACGCTCACCACCCAGTATTATGAAGGACTAGACAAACTCAGATATATGACTAAACACGGGCTACATTATCCTAACCTAATCACCTCTCACACAAAATCTTCTCAACAGTGTTCCAAGAATAACTTTCAAATGCCCCTAATCTCTGCGACATTCTTCTGGTTCACCCTAAATTGACCGACACAGCCACAAACAACATCAGACCAAAGGTTCCTACCCTTGCAATAAACCGAGATGCAGTACCTGCCAAATTCACCAGTCTTCCACCTCATTCAACAGCAGACCCACACAATTGGAAGACCCCTTGATAGGCCATTACAGGCGGTATGTAAGAATGCTTAGTGGAGCAATAGTCTAGTCTCGAGCACACTATTGCTGGGACCACACTATTGCTCCACCTTCTAACCTATGATGACACAAGCAAACCCAACCTAGTGTCTACAAAGCATCCACTTAGTCAAGTTCTTGCATACGGCCCTATGACTGCTCCACAGAAAATATATTCCAGCTACAATGCAACTATTGCATTGCTGGATACATTGGTCTCTCGGCAGGAACACTTAGACAACGGATGAATGTTCACCGTTCCTATATCAACCACAACAACCCTAATAAACCAGTAGCACTTCATACCCAAACACATAATTCAGATTTTAACTCGTGCTCTAGTACTAGAATTATACGAGCCCTTTCCAATAATTTCACTGCTTCCCAACTTCGTAGGTGGGTACTTTCTCACAGCTATATTATCAAATCCAGGCAGCCCCCTGGTCTCAACCTCAGATAACCTTCTCACCCTTCCTTCCAAGCAGGTCTACTCACACCTTTTATACATGAACAATAATAGCAAATAATATAATTTAATTTAATAATTATATATATACCCGCCTCGGTGGCGTAGTTGGCTAACGCGCTTGTCGTGTTGAGCTCGACTGCTGAGGACGGGGAGATCGAGGTTCGAATCTCGGTCGGGTGAACTGGGGGCGGTTTTTCCTAAATGGTTTTCCACTCTCCCTCCACGCAAATGCGGGTTCACTTCCTCTAATTCAACCTTCCCAATTCTTAATCCATAAGCGTAATTAGTACTTAAAGCGTATAACCCGAATGGGTAGTAAGACGCGGTGCTAAAAATATTATTAAATAATTATATAATTAAATTTACCAAGAATAAAGACACAAGTTTGAACAGGCAACTGCATATTCCAAGTCTAAACCTTTTCTTTTAAATTAAGAAACAGGCAACATAATCTAAATGACCATGATCAACCCATAGCGATGCTGCCTTAGTCCAGTGTGTTTTACTGTGTATTTACACGTTTACCGAAAAACTTACCGCAGAACAGAAATGTGGTCACGCGTGACGAGCTCTAAGCCAATCACAAGATTTCCACCTAATTGGCGCGAGCGGTTCCTCTAAAGTTCAACTCATCTCTACGTTGTATTGGATTGTGCCATGACACAGCATTATAATTTGAAAACATCCATTGAAGGAATGATCTAAAATATAATATATTTATCCACTAGAAAATAAAATATGTTAATAATCAGTTGTTTTAAGCTAGCATTGCAATGCATCATGTGTCAACATACAGTGTGTGAATCCAGCTTAAGACATATGAAGCTACGACAGGCCTAGCAAGCCGGTAGTGGAAAATATATGGCTTGAATAAAAAACTGACCCAGACCACAGGCTGGAGACAATGGATTTATATAAAACATTTGTCTCCTCCCACTCATGGCGCCTACCTAGACATTTTAACAACCCTTTGTCTTGTTTGATGGCAATTGACTGCCAGTTTAAAAGCTTACAAGTTTGTTTGATTGGCAATGAGCTATACCAAATTATCTGTAATTAAATATTCAAACAATTTTAAAGGACCTGTATTTTTTATTGACATTTGTGTAAATATCTGAATTTGCCTATGGGTTGTCTAATGTTTGTTTTGTTTATCACTATATGGCAGCCGTACATCAAGGTGCATGTGTAGGCTGGTCCTCATTATGAGAGTGTGGGTTCGGATCCCACTTATGATACGATGTAAGATCCAGGAAGTACTATAATATTCACCAATTAAAAGATCAACTGTATTACTAAATTATTACAAGCAACAAGCATTGGGCTCTGTACAGTAAAAACTAATTTTCAAAGATCACACCTAAAAGAGGCCAGTGTGTACACCACAAAGAATACAAATCTTTTGGCGATGAGTTGATGACACATTAGTCCGCCATAAACACTATTTTTGCTTCTTAAATCTTAAAAAATGTTTTTTCTTCATATTCCTCTGCTCTAATTAGTTTATAATAAGACATGTATTCACTCCTTTATGGATGTTTGTCACCTGTAGGACGGCGTGGTTATTGGTCCTATTGGTTTCCGGCGGAACCATCGTAACTACATGGTTAGGCCCAGCCAAAATGAACTGGTCAACGACTTCATACAACACTACTTCAGTCTATACGATGGCGACATTCGCAAGAAGATGCAAGGTCTGTACCACCGGGATGCACTCTATTCACTTACTGCAACATACCTCCCGGGACAAACTACTTCCTCCACAGCCAGGTACCGTGTATAGTTATCCTAGTGGAACATGTAGCTTAACTGGCATATTAATATTTAATTTTTTTCGTGTTTTATTTTCCTCAAAGTAGTCATGTTATGCAGGTTGCAGGAATACATGACGGAGAGCCGCAATTTAAGGAAGCTGTCAGACTATACCAAGAGCTACAACCTACTCCAGCATGGTCAGGACAGAATCCTGGAGGCTCTCTGTAAACTTCCTCCGACGCAGCATGATGTATACTCCTTTACTGTGGATGTTCCCTTTCAGACGGTGAGAATATAGTCGACGCCACTTCCAAATAATACGATTCATGAAATAAAGAATCTTATATGTATTTTAATAAAGATGAGATATATGTAAAAAAAATTCACAGATTAAAAAAATCTACAAACTCACAACAAACACTTCAAGTCGACCTTGGTGCTCTTGGAGTAATATGTCTTATCTCCCACCCCTAGTAGGTTGCATAACAATTTTATATAAATCTTCCTATCACTGTCAAACTAATCTGTTCTAAACACTTAAAACACAAAACTATACGCAAATATATTAATTTGTTTGAATGAAGGTCTTTTTTTAATGGAGAATTGATTGTAATGCTGTCAACCTCAAAGGTCTTGGGATAAAGTGCTCGCCTCTGGACCCAATGTTTATGGGTTCAAACCCAGCCGGGATCGACCTTGAGTGATAACAATATATAGCACAACTTCCTTTGGAGTGGATTAAAGCCGTCGGTCTTATGTAGATTTTGTCATGTTAAAGAACCATGAAAGATATGCGAAAATACCTTTCCAGGCAAAATTGCTAGATCCTTTACCCTATCGCTCATATAAATTACTGTGTGCTGATATAATCAGTCAGTTCAGAAAGTGCACTTGTAAATTCTTCAAATAGATAAAATAAACAGACACTTGAATATTTTGATGCCATATGTCATTTTTCTCAGGAGGTTTGAGAATTAACAGCAAGTTAGTTGCCAGCTTAGGGGAGTGAAGAATATAGTAGATGAGAACAATCTTTTTTGGTTCTGCTTTCATCTATACTCCCTCTAAACCTATCTTCCTCATCCCTCCCACACTAGCATACCTACATGTGGATAGCCTGGACATGTAACGTATTTATCTGAATCTAAGAAAGGTTTTTTCCCCAAATTTGTAGCTTCAAAATCTAGGGATCATCTAAAAATCGCAGACTAGGAATTGGGTTGGACCTACATTAAAGGTAATATTTTACACCTTTATATAATATAAATACAATAATACAAGGCTGCCTTTTTTTTTACAGATTTGATCCATTTTTGCAGATTTTAAAGGTATAACACATCAAAAACCGATAACCCAAAAAAAGAGCTTAAAAATCCATTAAAATAATCAAATATCCTTTGATCTGTTTTAAACCTTTAAAATCCATGAAAATTGATAAAATCTGAAAAAAAGGCAGCCTTGCACTATTGCATTTATATTATATAAACATGTAAAGTGTTACCTTCTGATGTAGGTCCAACCCAATCCTTAATCTGCGATTTTAAGACGACCTATGATAAAAATCAACTTCTCATTGTTTTTATGAAACTTTTTCAAAGTAACCTTCTTATGCAAAAGCAATATTTGTGACGAAAAAAAGAAATTCCTTAGTAATTTTGCAACCCTAATTAGATTTTAAGTCAACAGAGGTGTTTTGTTTTCAAATAAAAAATAATTTGTTAGCATTACAAAATAAGTCAACCATAATTATTATTTTCTTCATTCAGGATAAAATTAATAATACTTAAAAAAAAAAACTATCCAGAATCACTGAAAAACTGGGGGTTGTCTTAGATTCGTAGTTGTCTTAGATTCGTAGTTGTCTTGGATACGGGAAAATACGGTAGCTAGTCTTGGTATAGCTAAATAATTACCTGGTGAAAACTTGTGAACAGCAGACCTATTTTTCTACCCAACCAGCATAAAATGAGGTTTCCCTTATAGAGATAAAATAACTTTTTTGCATTTAAAACCGAACTAGAATCGATTATGTTGAGAGAGAAACCTGATTTTCTCTAAAAGTCCCAATGCACCATTCCTTAAGTATTTGAGTGTGCAGCAATCCTAAAAATTTGAGGTTTTGTGTGGAGGCATTTGCCAAAACTGATTTTTCTAGTTACCTGATTTTAGTGTCATGGTTAAAGGTTACTCTATAATAGACAAAATCAACCTCTGGTCAATCCAATTTTCTACTCCCTTTTGCTGAGAAAGGGCCTGATGGGTTGGGCCCCTAAAATTATTGTGCTGTGTTTGTTATGCTTTAAATATGAACTTTTCTGCCTACATTTTTCTGGTGAATAAATGTTTATCAAATTCAGCCATTAGGGACTGATTTTTCTAAGTATATCTTTTATTTTAAAGCTAAATATCAAAATACAGTTGCTAAATCCTAAAACATAGTTATATGAGGGGATTAGTATTATAAAAAGTGTCCAGTTGATAAAAGCGATTTTGATTTTGTGGGTGGTGTTGGAACAAAATGGTTCTATTATCTTTTTTTTCCTTAAATGTGAAAAATAGAATGAGAGGTGAAAGTGAAATGGATTTTTTCCATTTCTAAATATTGTTAAATTTTCTTCCCTTTAATATCAAAAAGTATGTGGTTGTTTCCAGGACAATTCATTACTGATCAACATATGTGGTGTATTCCGTGAGACGAAGGCAACACAGACTCAACCTGTGCGTGCATTTAACCGCACATTTATTCTTTTGCGAATGGGTGAAGGCGAATACCAAGTTACCAATGAAATGGTTCACATATCCAACGCTACAACGGAACAAAATACTGTGAGTGGGATTCACATTAATATCTTTAATAATGCTAAAGTAGTTGTATCATATTTGGACGAAGGTACAGGAAAGATGGATATAAACATATAAAATTAATGAACAAAATATGGCTTGTACAATGAAGAGGAGAACACAGTTTACACTTTGCATTGTTGCCATTGAAAAAAGAGGTAATGAGCACCTCTTTGAGAAAATCGATCTTTACCGCCCATTCCCCCAACCTAGGTTTTATTCTATTGGAACTCATCGGCAGGGTTTGTGAAGCACGCTGCACAACTTTCTAGAAGAGAAAGAGGCCTCCCGATTTGTCCTGATATAATGAAACCTAGGTTGAGGGATTGAGCAGTAAAGATTAGACATTGTGAAGATTATGGTGGGGTGAGGTTGTGCTGATTTCATTCATTCCTGAAACTGATTAGGGAAACAATAGCAATGTGCTCATTGTACCAACAAACACTGCTGGCTCATCACTGTCCACTCTTAATATAATGTTTTTTTTAGTCATTGGTCTTCTTTATTCAGTCTGTGGCATGTTTTGGGGAGGGTGAAGGGGCGGGGAGGTATTTTGAGGGTTGTGGTAAAACAAGCAAGAAGTTGTGAGGCCACAACAGTTATTTGTTCACTTCAAGAGAGCTTGAAAGGTTTAGAGAAGGACAGAGATATATTATACTCTACCATATTTTGGGTCTAGAAAATTAGGGATAAGGGGGGTGGGGAGGCAGTAGCTTGTAAAAATCAACTATTTATCAACCCAAACAACTGACAATTATAGATTACAGTGGTAAACTAAAGAGCCTTTAAGGGGTTTCAATTCTAGGGGGTATGCTCTTATGCTCATAATTTGTTCTAAAATTCAGATACAAATTCGAGATTCAGGATTCTTAAGTAAAATAAGTATTCCTAATTGTAAAATGGTGGATTCGATCTGACTCAATTAAACATAGGTGTTAACTTTGCCACTATTTAAAAAAAATTATTTTGCATACATTAATCCTTAAGTTATTATGTAGAAAATAGAAATAATAACTAAATCATGGTGGCTACAAACAGCTAAAACCTGGAAAAATCGGTAAAAGTTTATAGTACGAGTTTTGTAGCCACCCTGTGGCTGTGGTTAATCTTAGATACTAAAGAGTAGCATAATAGCTCTGAAACAAATTCTAACTCAATTCGTGGATAAATAGAACGTTAAAAAAAATTCAATCATATTTTTTAATATCTAAAATCCTAACTATGCTTTGAGATGCGAGGGGTTTTAACCCTAGTTAGTGCTGATGTGGATAAGTATGTCTTACAATCTCTGGCATATTACTGTGTTCTAGAAAACATTTCTCCACCCTTTGACATCAATCCCCTCCGTCCCCACCATCGCGTCTACAGCAGACAGAGTCCTGACAGAATCAGAGAAGGCGCAAATGACACAGATGTTCTCTCAGATCACAGAGATGAACTACCTGTGGTCACGCAAGTAAGTGCCTTTCTCAATAAATACTGGACAAAATCCTGGATTTGGGGTTGCATGGTCTAAGGCAACGGTCAGCAGTTAATATTGTTTGATTATGACCATATTTAAAAAAATAATCGCTGGACACCTGTATTACAAAAAATTTTGTAAGGCCTGATTTCTACCTTTTTACTCAAATCTATCTTAGCCGTGAAGATTTATTTTACAAATATTTTGTAACTTTGTTCACATTGATACTATGTTCAACCTTCTCACACTCACATGACACCCTCTACTTTCAGCAGCAGCCAATTGGGCGATCTGGATACTACTTGTACCATAACTACACCACCTGTACAATTCATTATTGGGATATTTTGCTAAAGTAATATTCTGGGAACCTGGCAATACATTAATTATTATATTCTTATGAAAATAGGCTGATTGGTCAATGTTGTCGAAGCTTACTTCTTAGAGATGATGGTTTGGATAAAATTTTGATAAAAATTAATGTTTATGTGGTGTGAATGATTTTGATTCATATATAATTGCAGATATTTCTGCCAGTATTGCTTCTTGTGTATTAAGCGCCAATTTTTTTATATATAAAAAAAGTATCCTGCCGGTCAAAATACAATCCATTTCATGTCCGCGTACAGTGACTTGAGACTAGACTGAGTCCGAGCTGGTCTGATTTTTAATAATTTAATAGCTTTATTGGTTCAGGTAAGTACTTTAGTCTTTTAACAGACAGTCCGCTCCCTTTGATTCTGCGAACCAGAAGGCAGATCTTTGCGATCACTACTGAAAAGGTGACTAATGTACCCTGAAAATTTCATAATTATGTTGTTTTGTTGGGTTTTTAATTGTCAACATTGAGACCTGAAATTTTCTTATAACAATGTAGGCCTTGCTCTTCTATCCTTTATCCTTTTTTCAATGTTTAATGACTAATTAAATCTAGCCGCTTGGCACTCTTTGTTTTTAGATGTACGATAGTAGTATCATTTTAAAATAAAGGAAATTGATAAAACTAAAGAAAAAGGAAAAATAAACTATTAAGAGTAAATTTGATGAAGATAGCCCACCTAGGGAAAGAGGAAAAATGTGGGAAGAGTCCAATGCACAAAGGTGACATCATCTTCCTTACTTCTGTCTTCTATAGTAGAAGTAGTCACACACATTTTAACACAAATATTATATTTGTTTTAAAATGTGTATAAGATGTCACCTTTGTGCATTGGACTCTTCCCACATTTTTCCTCTTTCCCTAGGTGGGCTTTATTCATCATATTTACTCTTAATAGTTTATTTTTCCTTTTTCTTTAGTTTTATCAATTTCCTTTATTATAAAATTATCTAGCCATTGGGCCATCTCATTTTTAAACTATAATAGTATCAGGGATATTAATTATGACACAATTCAATATTCCTAAGTGCAGTTTTAAAAAAAAAGTTTATGTGAAAATAGGCTTAGATATGAAGATTTATCAATGCTTCTTTATATAATATATAAAAAAAACATTAGAGATGGGACATTTGAATTCTCGATTCCTCAAATCCTATGGTATTTGAGAAATTCGAGATTCTCGCCAAAAAATATCTAGAATCCAAATATTAAAGCCTTGACTAAAGCTCTTTGCATTTGGTGGAAAGAATAATTAAATGAACTAGTGAAATTGGGAAAACACGAAAATTTGGCTTCGGTTAGATAAAAAATAAAACAAAACATTATCAAATAAGATATAAAACATTTGTCTTCGATATACAGTACTAGTTTTCTCTTAGGTGTCGTCTTTGTTATTTAAACGTTCTGAAAAAAACAAATAAATAAACATAATAGGAATTTTCAGTTGTACCAACCACAAAGCCTTCAAAAAATTTTTTGTTTACTATGCCAATTGCCTTTAAATATTATTTTCACTTTTTCTGATTAGTATTTGCACCTGCCACCAGGCGACTTAGGAAAATTAACAGGCTCGCTTAAGGTGGCTTAGATGAACATTAACTGATCACAGAGTTAAGTGGAAAGACCACTACCTTTAATAGCGATCTTTGATTTGAACCGGCTGTTTTAACCTTTAGAAGTTTACTCTATGTTTTGATGTGGAATTATTATACTTTTTAGAAACTAACATGTCATTTTAACTCCTAGTGCATTATTCCAAGACCGTAGTCAGCCAATAATTTCAGGGGGTGGGGGGTGGGGGTGGGCACATCACCTAATTGCTGGAGGCTAGAAAAAAAAATCTAAACGATAAACAGTTCTAGAAACTATCTGAAGTGCTTTTTATGGTAAAACAACCCACTAATATGTACTTGTGCCTTAATTTTTATATTGTTTGAACCTTAAATAAAGCCTTATATATTTTGTTAGTTAAATTTCGGAGGGGGGTTGAACCCTCAAACCCCTCACCCCTTTGACTACGACCTTGTGTTATTCTGTCATTAAATATATAATCCGGGCAGTTCCTAATATTCAAGATGTCTAGTGAAGTGTGAAAAAACAAATGCAAACTATGCCAAGTGCAAGTTAAATGCATTTGAAAAACTGATTAAACATTTTAAATGTTAGGCCTCTGGGATAACTTTGTAGAAATTTGTGGGCCAATTAAATCTTACTAAATATTACAAAAATTAATAGTTGCTCAGTTAGAGATAGAGTTAGAGAGTTAGAGATTCCCGTGTCCAGGTGTCATTTTTCAATTTTCAGAATATGATATCTAAATGGTGTTATCCTCACTAGTATGCATAAATGATAGCTTCGGCTATTTGATTCATAAATTTACATAGTTAACAGTTATGCAAAGCTTAATATTTTTTATTAGATATTTTTTTTTTTTTTAATATTCAAACTACAATCCGGCTTCAGGAATATCTCATATCATTCTATTTGACCTCGCTTAGAATTGAAAAAGTTGACTTTACACACACCTAATTCTTAGATGGACAAGAAGTGACTTGGATAAAAGACAATGTAATAGATTTTGAGCTCTAAAGTATTACTCTGCTACCATAATGTTTAGCTAACACTACTTATTCTATTATTAACTGTTTATTAGGTGCTTAGCTGAAGCATATTGGGACGTAAAGGATGGACTGATAACATTTGTGGAACTTTATAAATTACGGAGGATTCCTCCAGAAGCATTTAGCAAGGATGAAGATTCTAACAAGTCCTGAAAGATAAAGGTAAACTAGATTCTAGGTTTGTATAATACCAACAATCTTAGTCAGCTGTGCATGAGTTTGATCATGCTTGGCAGGGTTGCCCTTGGGGTTGGGAAAATGGGGGGTCCACAGAGGACCCAGCGATTTGGGGGACCCTACACTTGCACAGGCGACAGAAGAATAACCAAGTTGGAGCAGGAAATTTTTATTTGCACAATTGTATAGTAAGCTCTCTGTATAGGTGATTTGCCAGACAGTCGTGATTTCAATTTCTTTTTGTTTTGTTTTGCTTAACCTAATATGTTTTTATTAGGGGTGTGGGAAGCTTCAAAACTTTGACTTGGCTTCGAAAAAACATCAGCTTCAACTTGGCTTCGAAAAAAAATTCTGGCTTCAAAGCTTCGCCAATAAAAATATTTACAGCTAAAATACTCACTTTATGTTCACTTAGTTCCATTCTGAGTTTTGTACAGTACAAGTTAATATTAATATGGGAAAAATCTGAAGTAAATGAATTACATGTTGTGATAATAGCTTGATTTATCAAATGAAACAAAATATTACAAATATTTGTGCAATAAAACCTTTTACAAATAATTTTAGTGTGTAAAGTAATTTAACTAACCACAATATAATATTTTTTTCATGTGTAAAACTACTGAAAAAAAAAATTTGGACTTCGATTCGGCTTCGAGAATTTTCTTATATCTGATTCGACTTTACTTCAAATTGAAAAATTGGATTTCACACACCCCTAATGTTTATTGTTCCTGTTGTAATTTATTCCTAGTAAAATTTAACATGCCTTTGTTTTAGTGTTACATGTGGCACACGTCAATGATCTGTTTATTGTATTACATTCAAAATTTTACAAGACTGTGGTGGTAATATCATTTAGTCATGTTTAGTAGCTAGTGTTTGTAGTATTTTCTTATGAGGGCAGAGTTTTGAAAAAAAAAATTAGCTACAAAATACTCCTGTTTTGGCTCGTTGATTGTGCTGCTTTGCCAACACAAATATTGACAGCCCAAATACACATTTTTTTCATTTTCTGTTGTTATGTACATGACAAACATTAGTAGTAATTGAATAATATTATAAAAGTAACCTAATGTTTAGATGTTAAGTGAAATTTGTATATTTTTGCATTACAACTTTTCTTCATATAATATTTCGCGTCTTGAGTTATACAGGGTGTCTACCATTGGAGAAAATGGGGGAAAACGGGAATTAGCTGGGAATTTGAAGTGATCGGGAAAATACGGGAATAAGTCGGGAATTTGGTAAATTACAACAAAAATCTGGGCAAATGTTGTTATTCCTAGTAAACAATGTTAATACCAATTTTAAAGAAATGTTTATTCAAATTTTAAAACGTATTATTATTAAAAAAGATTAGTAGAAAAATTAGGTGGGAGGGGGGAGTTAGAAACATGTGACATATTTTTAGTCGGGAATTTCAGGAAATGATCAGGGGAAATTAGGGAAAACATCGGGAATTTCATTGTTCAAGTTGAGTAGACACCATGTTATATGAATATGCACAATATAATATTTTTTTCAATTTAAAACAGTATTTGTAAATTATTTGATCTTAATTTACCTTAAGAACTTCACTCACCGTTAGAATTCACCCTCATTATCCCTGAGACTTAGATAAGTTTGTAATTCACTGGGCTAGCACACCGACCCAAAAGCATACTAATAGTAGATTTTTAAATTTGGAAACAGTAACCAGATCAAAACTAGATTTAGATTATATTGACTTTTTTTATAACAATAGAAATCGATAAAAATAAAGAAAAAGGAAAAATAATCAGTTAAATGTAAATTTAGTGAAAAAGTCCATCTAGAGAAAGAGGGAAAAAATGTTAGGAGAATCCAATGCACAAAGGTGACCTATTTTGAATTAAAAAAGAAACTGCTAAAAACACTGTGGTAAACTGTTGTATGAGTAATGATAAATAGAGCTAAAGAAATCTAAAGCTTCGGGATCATAATCGAAACACCCTGCTCCTGCTCATCATAGAGTTTTTTTTATGTCATTTCTACCATACATTATGGACATATCTGAAGATGAGAGACTTGCTTTACACACGGAAATGATTAAAGCAATTAGAAAAAAAATCAAGCAGAAATGCATCATCACTCCACAGCCATTGCCATTCATATACAGAAATGCAACAACAGATACCTTTATTAGTGTTGAAGAAATCAATGTGTGGTTTCCACAAACTCACTAACCAAATGAAATAACGGTGCGTCTATTTTATGAACTAGTACGCAGACTTAAGTTTGAAATGTCTACAACTTTTGTATTTAATAGCTTAGCAACATTTTCAATTTTTTTAGACACTTATTTTGACTAATACTTTAGTAAATGATACTTATCTTGTAAAGTTATTGGTAACATTTCACGTGATGGTATACATGATCTTACACAAATGTTTGGCTTTTTAGTGTGAGCTGTCAAATGTGTCAATACATAATCAAATGTATCTTAACTCATGTGGAAACACTTGAATAGACTGGCAATGACAGGGAGATCAGGGTTTGAATCCCAATCAGGTGTACTGAGGCTGGTTTTCGCTAAATGGTTTTCCACTATCCCTCCATGCAAATGTTGGTACACTTCCTCTAAAAGTAATCCTCTTGATTCCCAACTCATTAGCCTAATTAGTGCATATGTGGACAATCTTTTGAATTAAATATTCAACTGTAAATTATTTGAAATTTTGAACATTAGTACAGCCTTAATAATTAATATATACGTACAATACAAACATCCACACTGTGGAGTGTCAGGAAGGGAAGGGTGAAACACACACGTTAACTCATGCGTGAACACTTTTTACTTACATTCTCTATGGCATTAGAAACTCAACAGTTCATGACTGCACTTATCAAAGTAAGCCACTTATCCCTACCTTGAATTGGTTCTATCTAGTCCACCTCATTAACCCCTATCCCTGTCTTGACTTAGTTCTATCCAGTCCACCTCACTACATCTTAACCCTGTATTGACTTAGTTCTATCCAGTCCACCTCACTACATCTTAACCCTGTCTTGAGTTAGTTCTATCCAGTCCACCTCACTACATCTTAACCCTATCTTGAGTTAGTTCCATCCAGTCCACCTCATTACATCCTATCCCTATCTTGGGATAATTCTATCCAGTCCACCTCATTACACCCTATCTCTTTCAGGTTCATTCTAATGTAATCCTCCCATCTGTGTCTAGGTCTTCCCATTGGGTTTACCAGTCAATACCCTGAACACGGGTCTAGATTCTCCCATTCGCGCTGCATGTCCTGCCCACCATAATCTACTCGATTTTAATATCCTAACACGGTTTTTGTGATAAGTGCAGGGTATGTAACACATCCTTATGTAACCTTCTCCATCCCCCAGTAGCCTCATCCCATTTTGGAACAAATATCTTTCTGATCAACTTGTTTTCAAACACGCTAAATTTATTTTTGTCATGTAAGGTAAGAGATTATATTTCACATCCATAAAGAACAACAGGTGAACATATTGTTTTGTAATATTCTTAGTTTTAGATTCCTTGAAATTAGGCTAAATGTAGACTGTAAATATAATATTATAGAGGTTAAAAATATGTTGGAGTCATAGTTCAATATAAATGTGATATAAATGCAGTTACAACAGCTAGTAACTCTATTTATGTTTAGTGCTTAAAAGCAATAAATATAATACACAATGTTTTAATAACATATACATGAAAACTATTATATTTCCAGGGCTGATTTTATGTCATCACCCCTACATGCTGATGTTCGGCTTGAATTGTACAACTGATGGTCTGGAATGAAACATTTACTGAGGATATTGACCATAAAGGTTATAAAACTGTTTTTCCTTGGTTAAAAGTGAAATAACCACCACGTTCACCAACTTATCACACTTGACATTATTTAGTTGTATCGTCGGAATAGAAAACATGCCAAACTCTTTTGTGTTGAGAGAGTATTTTGTATTGTAATTGTAACAAAGTACAAATATCTTGATTTTGTAATTTTAAAAATTTCCATTCATTTTTAAATACTGTTTATCAATAAAAAAAACTATATCTACTTGCTTCATGTTTAAAAATGTTTGTTCTTTCACAATCCTTGCTCTGCTATTTCTCCTTTTCTTACAATTTTAGTTTCTTCTATATATACAACTTTTGCATGTGTGGTTGTGTATTCTTTTAAATGTAGATCTTCTGGTGATTTCAAAAAGTAAGATTAATATTAGAGATGCCATGGTTCCTTTTTTAATTGATTATGATTATAAAATGTAATAGCAATTTTTTTATTATTGATTATGGTAGCTCAAATTTTACATTTTTAATCCTTTTTCATGCATCCAACCTCTGATTTAAAAGATTACATATTATTTACTTATATATACCATAATGTGTTGGGGAAAAAAATAGTAAAGAAATAATAATTTTAAACAAAACAGCTAAGATGTGCTTAATTTGGGCAAGATCTCCAGAACACAAAGGTAGTTTCAAGTACATTTACAATTTGTCATTTTGTTTGAAGGCCAAAACTTCTATTTACTGGGATTTGAGGGGTAACTATTGAAAACTGGGATATCCAAATTAATTTTTATAGAGATGGGTTGAATCCTTTATTTCTCATATCTGAATCTTAAATTTTTGTTTGAATCTTGAATCTTTAAATTGGACCATTTTATTTAAAGTGAAAATATTTAAAATTTAATAAAAAAAAAGTTGTTTTAAGGCTTGGTGTTACTGACAAATGATATTATGTTTGTCATGTCTATTACATCATAAACAATGAAGCAAACACTGTTTATGTAAATTAATTATGTTAATCCCTGCTTCGGTGGCCACATGGTATAAGGTGTCACTCTCACAATATACTAGACTGCCGGTGAAAGGTAGATTGGAGTTAGAATCCTGGCCAGGTGTACCGAGGATGGTTTTCCACTCTCCCTTCATGCAAATATGGGTACATTTCCTCTAAATTCAACCTTCCTCATACATAAATAATGACATTATTTATTACATATGTGTACAACCTGAACAGGTAGTAAGAGCCGGTAGTAAATAATTACGTGTACTTTAAATACAATTTTGTCTTTTTTTGTGTGTGTGATTTTGTTACTCTCCCGACTCTACTAACGTTTTTGCCATAAACTGCCAGTGTAAGTATGCGACACCTGTAGAAGGCCTAATTTTCATCTAAGCTTGTGAGCATTTTATCAAGCAAATAAATTGACTAGATAGATGGGGAACACTCACTTTCTTAGTTTATTTTTAATCCCTACCCGTGAAAGCTGATGAGCTATGATGATAAATGCCTGTTTGATCATAAATCCAATAAGTCTTTAAACACGATTGCTTTGTTAGAATATAATGATTATTAAAGGAGAATGAAGTCAACCTTTATCTATACAGGCAAGTGAAAGTAATTAATGTATAATATTTCAAAGGGTGCTCGTCATAACTATGAATTAAAGCTATCAAATAATAACCTTGAAATAATCCATTTAAACATGTAATAAGTTAAACAATGTGTCAAATACTTTATTTAATTAATTTGCATAATTTTACTCTACATTTGATTAAAAACTGTAAAATCTCCACATAAAAATAAAATAGATATAATCAAGACAATTGCAAAATTTATTTTACAGTTATCTTTTAAAACTAGTGACTTCCTGAGATTAAAACAGTTAAATTTACTGTCAACATTTAATTGCAATAGAGTGATCAGCTACATATGAATTCCAATCGAGTTTACAAACATTCAAATTAAGTTTAAAGATTAATCGAATATAAAATATTCTTCAACTAAGCACTTAAATGAGAGATTCCTTTAAATAGCAGGCTTCCAATAAAACGCTCAAGATTTATGAAAACTGAAGTACTTTGAAATTTGGGGAGAAAGTTTGGTCAGGTAAGCGATACTCCAATCAACAAATTTGGTGCTTTTACAAACTTAAACAAGCAAATATTCAAGAGCAAAAAAACCTGTATTAGGGTTTTCATGATTTCACACATCACTCTTGTGTTAGTGAATTATGAATGACAGGGAGATAGGGGTTTAAATCATGCTCAAGTGTACTGAAGGTGATTTTTTCCTATATGATTTTCTACTGTCCTTCCATGCAAATGCGGGTAAATCTACTCTAAAATTCTACATTCCTTATCCATATTCCATTAGCATAATTTATATGTGCCTATAATATAAACAGGTACTACACTGGGTATCATCTCTGAGGGAATTGAATGGTTACTATTGGGGAACTGTGTCGCCATTCTCTCGTTTTCATGTGGTCAACTCCCCTCAAATATAAGACAAGTTTCACAACACAATTGATATACCTTTTCGCTCTCACTATTAGAAATTCTTGTATACTGATATAATAAGTTGGTTCAGAAAGTGAACTTTAAATATTTCAAATAATGTTGTTTTTGATTAATTGAAATACTGTTGCTCCAATATTGCAGGTACGGTATGTCAAAATTAACAAATGTGCACTAGCTCAAAGATATAATAGGAAAATAGGCCCTTCAAATATCCATTCTTTAAACAAATCTGTGTATATTTCCCCCACCTCAAGCTACTGAGGTTCGTTAAGTGTTCACACATCTCTCATTATATAAGGCAGAGTCTATTTGGGAGATTGTCATTACGTGTAGCTATCAGAAAACCAGTCAGATGAGGAAGGTATAATTTTAGAGGAAATATACCAGGAGTTTGCATGGAGGGAGAGGGGAAATAATTTATGAAAAACTTCCTTCAGTACTCCTGACAAAAATTCAAACTTCACTTCTTCTCTACCTTACCTTAGCCACCCTTCAGTAAACCAAAATCAAAGTGCTTGACACTTAGGCTGTGTGCTCACAGGTGCGGTTTCATATTTGTCCTTAGTCCATCCCTTTTCATATACATACTATATCATTTCCAAAATAAATAAATAATAGTAACAATAATAATTAAGGGTAACCAAAACTTTGACTTGGCTCCAAAACAAATATCGGCTTATACTTCCCTTCGAAAAAAATTCCAGCTTCGACATTTACAAATACTTGTCAATAAAAACATTGACAGCTAAAATAATCTATTTTCAATTAATACAATTCTAACTTTTATATAAATAAAAAATTAATATTCATATGGAGAAAATCTGAAGTAATTGGTAAGCTTTGATCATAACTTATTTATCAAATAAGAATGAAATTTGACAAATAATTCTGCAATAAAACATTTTACAAATAGTTTTAGTAGATGAAGTTTTATAAATAACCACAATATAATAATTTTTCAAGATTAAAACAACCAACAAAAAATATTCAAACTTTGATTCCCTACAGTGATCTTAAATCTCTCTCGTTCAATTCATTTAGAGCAATAATAGGTTTTGTATTTATTCCTCTAACCTTAAAATGCTTCATTATCAATTACTATGATCATTTATTAAAATCAAGTTACTCTAGCTATTAAAAAAACTTAAATATTCTTAAATCCTTGATTTCATGAAGTTTGTACTTTTATTTATTCTTAAATAAAAAAAATAGATTTTGATTAATAAGATGAATATATTGTAATTTTTTTGTGCTAGTATGTTGGGAACAGCTAAGGTACATGTGCTCATGGTGTTGGTTGTAGTCCTATTGGTCACCTGCCCAGCAGAAAATCATCGTTTGCGTGCACATGGAAGTCGATATGGTGGGTACTCTTCATCTAATTCAAATTACACCTTTTGGGGCTTGGAATCATGTGGATCAGAAACAAACGAGTTGAGTGCAGTATCTTTAGTATGTGCAGCGCTATATTAACTTGTCCTGCAGAGCACTCATGTTGTTTGAGACAATTTAAAATAAGAAAGAGCTTTTCTTTAGGAAAAGTTCATATTATAATAAATGTGTATCATCCTGATATAATTAAGTACAAATAGTTTTAAATCTGTTTCATTATCAGTAAGGTTAGGCACCTATAATCTTTTCAAAATGATCAAAATGTACATCTACTTTTGTGTATTAATACATCAAGGCGGCTGTCACTTTTGATAGATGCTGTGAATTTCGACTGATGTATAATAAATAAAATGGGCTTTTGCTAGTGTTAGAAACTATATTTCCAGTACAATTTGACTATAGTTTCCTGACTTTGGATGGGGCGAGTGAGCTTGTTACTGCCAGATACACAGAGAATGTTTCTTCCCATAGTGTGGTTTCCAATCCTCTAGGTAAACGCTGGTTGCTAAAGGCATTACATGTTTACCTTTATCATCCTCTGTGCTTATATTAAATATGTTAATTTGGTGCTGATGGCCATTTACAGTTTAAAGGTGTGTTCACAGCTGGTGATGTGACGGACGAGTCGCAGTGTGCCCCAGTGCCTAATCTACGCAGACAACCGTGGACCGGTCTGTCCCTTGAGGTGTGAGTGTGCCATGGCCCGCGTCGTATGGACCACCTGTAGGTCTCGGTGCTGAGGACACATTGCTTGACTCCCAAAGAGACCTGCTCCTTGCCCAAAGAGCAGGCGTGGTAGGAGAGGGAGAATAATATAATGGAATCAAAAACTGTTTCTAATGTTAGCTTTCATTTTTCCCTAGTGGTTCGTTCTACACTCATGGGTTGTTAGCATATGGAACCTTCTGAATATAATAGATTCCACATTACTTAATATGTTGTTTAATAAATCCAAGCTTAAAGTTCTCAACCAGTATTTGATATCTAAAGTAACCTCTGAAGTGAAATACTCTAATTAGTATTCGCCAAATAGACAGCAGAATATAATATTAGCTGGGCAGAGCAGAAGTGCTATCTATGGTTGCAAAAGAAGTGGCGAGTGTCATATAAACATATATTTTATTTTTATTATTTTCAATTAGTGCATTCAACACAAGTTTTATTAACTACTTAATCTTTGGGTTAGGGGTGAGAGGGGTATCTTTTAAAAACTCCACCACATTAGTACAAAGAGGGGTTGAAAAACTATAGTTTAGTCAAATGTAAAAAAAAAAAACACTTGGTGTACTCGAATGGGATTATAACCAAGCCTCATTATGGACAGCAGCTTTGTTAAATGGAAGTCAAACACCTTGGCCTGCTCAACCACCAATGTAGATATTGACAAGATTGAACTAACGAGTGAGTTCTGATCTGTTAAGCCAGAATTACAAAATCTAGAATCTTAGAAAGCTATACCTTGACTTAAAATTGAACTACATAATATCTTGGTTTCTTATGATTAGATAGATGAAATCTTATACTCATTACTGCCCAACGTCATAACTAAGAGGTGTTTAATGGTTTTAACCACCCCTCAGTCCAATTAACTTAGCTGGAATGTATAAATAACATTTTTTTTTTGTTGTACTTGAGTTTATTGACTAAGTTATAACTAAGAGGTGTTTAATGGTTTTAACCACCCCTCAGTCCAATTAACTTAGCTGGAATGTATAAATAACTTTTTTTTTTTGTTGTACTTGAGTTTATTGACTAAGTGAGCAGGTCAATACAAATATACAAATACTCAAAAAAATACTAACAACATTTTTATCACTGAAATTTAAATAAGGGATGCAATATAAATACCTAAAGTCTTCCTATCCAAGGTTTATAGTAACACCACTGCTATTAGCACCAGAAACTAAGTCTAAAAAAGTTGAAAATTTATTTTTGTTAAATAAATTTGACTGAAATCTCTCACTATAGTTTTCCTGTATGAAATGAATTGATTAAATAAAATATAGCATATTATTAAATAAATAAGATAGAATTGGTAGAAAAGTGTAAGTACTAACACATATTCAAAATTACTTCAATATTTTAATATTTCATATTCCTGAGGAGCAATTCATGGGGGCATCAACATATTGAAATATTTATGAATATGTGTTATGGGATTTTACTTATATTTATATTTAAATTTTCAAAAATTCTATCATAATTTTTTTATTTCATCACATTTTATTATTGTTTGTGTTGAAGGTTTCTTTAGTCTCAGTTTGAAAATATAAATTTCCAAAAACCTAGAATAGAACATGACATAACCACTTTTGCTTCAACTGTTTCATCTCATGTGAAATCCAATATATTCAAGCTATTACCAATTACCATACATGAATTGAACAAAGAATTTACCCAGTTTTTGATTCTATACTTGTTTGTAGAATATTATGTGAGATGTAGTCATTGAACTCCAATAGAAGGTTTCTCAGTTGGTGTCTGATGCTAATGACCCTTCAGGTTGTCGAGTATGTGACTGTAAAAAAACACAAATTCAAAAATTAAAATATTAACCACAGTAGAAATTTTAATTCAGATAAAAGTATCAAAGTAAAAAATGAAGGGCAGTTTTTTAAATGGTGTTTAATATTGAACTCTGCAATTCAATTATTTTTATCTATTAAAGGTAATTAATTTTAATTAATACTAGGGATATTGTTTCAAAATTATTACTATTTAATAAAAAATATAACTCTGTAGAATGACATACTGTGCAATCAAACAGAATTATAATTCGAAATACAATTTGTGGTAGCTATTTTTCTTACTACCTTAATACCAACATTATGTTTAATGTCATAAAAATACTTACACTTTTGTTATTATGGTTATGTGGTATAGAGCACTAGGCTAAATCATGGTTTAAATTAGGAGGGATAGCCAGCACACTTACCTTGGTGATACTGGAGTAGAAATTGTTTAGATATAACACTAAAAAACACATAAACACATTGTTAAGTACAAGCTTTCACTGTCACAGACAGCTTCATCAGGTCAGGAGAGTAGACTGATGCTTTTGGTTGAACTGTAAGGTTGACTGTCCACAGCTGACTGTTTTTCAGTTATGACATCACTGTATAGATAGCAGCACTATGAATAATGTTATATTGAATCTAATAATAAGTGTGCTGGTAGGAAGGAGAGGAATTATCTAAGGTTGAGGTTGGGGGCTTGTCTGGATTTGATGATATATTGATGGGCCAGTTCCCATATCCTTAATTGTGAAGGGTTGCATATTGCTTTGTTCAGGGATTTGACCACCTTGGTTGTGTAACAGTTATTAAAGTCACAATTATGGGTTTCGGCATGTGCTGCTACAGGCTTCTCTTTATTTTTCATTTTTGTGTCATGTCGATGACCATTCATTCTCTTTCTTAGTGTTTCTGTTGTGAGACCAATGTACTGTGCTTGACACTGGTTGCATTCCAGTTGGTAGATGAGGTTTTCAGAACCACAAGTATGGCAGCAAATTATTTCATCTTTATGACAGTAGGTATGTGGCAAAGGCGTCAATATTATCAGGTTGATGGGTGAAGGTATGGTCAAGATTCGTATTTCAGCTGTGTCTATTGGAGGGATTATTCCAAAATGGTGTTCCACGATCCCACTAACCAAATTGCGGACCCACTTTGTCTAAATCCCACCTTCTCAATCTCAATCCCACTAGTGTAAAAATCCGTTAATAGCTTGCTTGGCTGATCAGTAAGATACAAAGAATTGAAAAAAATATTCATTATGAAATTGTAAATGATAGTTAAGCTTGTTTTAACGACATGTCTTATTACATGTTCGGGTTTTATGCTTATGGGATAATTATGCTAAAGAGCTAAGAATGAGTAAGGTTGAATTTTAGAGTAAGTGTATCCAAATTTACATAGAGGAATAGTTGGAAACCATTCTGGAAAAACCACCTTCACTACACTCGACTAGGATTTGAACCCCGATTTCCCCGTCATCAGCAGTCCAGTATATTGCGAGCGTGATGTCTAGACCATGAGTCCACCGAAGCGGGCTATAGTTAAAGGGTTGCCCAAACTGTGGTACATTTACCCCCAGGGGTAGGTGAAGAATTTCAGGGGGTATGCGTCATACCACTTAGTTTTATTGATCATCTTTTATGTATTGATAATAGTTAGTCAGAGAAACAAATTAACACAGGTCCATGTTGTCATTTTTCACTTGAATGATATTAACACCGTTTTCGACCAGATGTCATGAATTATTTTCTCTCTTGTAATAACTGTTTGGATTACAACCAAATTGTTACTAACATTTATAACAACAGTTTTTACTTTACAAGATAAGATGTATTTAATTATTTTGGTTAGTCTAAGGCCCCTAAAGAGATACACATCTGGCGAAAGTTTGGTGAACACTGATCTAGTTCAATAAAAAATACCTCATCCATAAATCATACAGGCTTATGTGCTTATGTTCCGAAACTCTCAAACTTCAAAAACAAAAAGTATACCTTTCGTAAAATTTAGTGAGAAAGTAAACACATTGATTTCTTACTTGTTGTGTTGCTCCCACTTTTTTAAAGAGAGATAGATTTTTCCGAATTTTATGTGCATTTTAACACAATCCTTTATTACACCTTTTAAATTTGTCAAAATGTATTTTGGCGCTCAAATTTAAAAAACATCTTATTATTGCAACTCTTTTCAACTCATCATCATACTCATCATCATAAACTGTTTCCAGCCTGTGGCCGGGTCAGTTTAGTAAAATTCCTCCATCTTCCTCTATCCTTCCTCCTTTAATTTCTTCCGTTCTTCTCCTCTCATTTGAACACTTTCTTTTCAACTACAGTAGCCCCATGGCCTTTTTTTGGTGCTGACTGACAGCTAAAAGCTTTGAAAAGTTACCAGACCAAATTATGCATCCCTACGCCAAACCATATGATCTGCAAAACATGTGTTTAGCAGCTGTCACTTCTGACGGTCAAAATTTAGGTACAAGCCTAAATGTTGACTGTCATAAGTCAGCTGTTAGCTGTCGGTCAGCACCAAAGAAGCCATGGGGCTACTGTATCTAGAGCTATTGTGAATATGTATAGTCAGGTCATAGTTGAAAGAATTTTATCTAAAAGTTCAAAAAGCTACTACATATATTTTTTCCCAGTATTCATAAGTCAAGCCACATGTCCTGCATACATCACTTTCGATGTTTTAAATATAAGTGGTCAATGTTTTGATACATTGATTTGAAGAGCTTTTAAAAGGTTCTTAATATGGTGGAGGATAATGGCAATAATAATACACTTAAATGGTTTATGATACTAATATTGGAAATAAAGTAGTAATATAAAACAAACAACTTATATAGTCGTAGCACCATTGGAAGAAACATATCCGAACACTCAATATATTGTATGATATTACTAAATCACTCTTAGTCTATTCATACACATATGTTCTACACATAGGCCAGGCCCCACCAACTTTTTTAACACATTTTTTCTCTGTTTATTCTATAAAATATTTTGGGAAAAACATGAATATAAAGTGGAGCAACATTCTTTACATGCAGCAGTGAATTATTGGATGTGTTATACAGTATTCCAGCCAAGATTATTCATTCCTCGCTCCAAACATCACGGGAGGACTGTACCAGCGCTCTAGTGACTGAATATAGAAACTGAACAGAACCAGCTCCGACAGGCCCTGTCAGAGAAGCCACATCCAGTGTGATATGTCTCTCAAGGTCAATCCCCTTATCATTCTGGTGCCAGCTCTACACTAGCGATTGGGATAGTCTGAATGGACCTGTTATATGATAAAGGTGGTCTTTATTTTATTTTTGCGTTTATGTATCTGAGTTTTAGTATCTGTTAAGACCCAAGAATTAAGATTACGCGTGAAAATAATTAATCAAAATGAATAAAGTAGACCTTTTGTTAAAAACTCCCTTTTATTCATTAAAATGGCAAGAAAAACTTGAAATTAAACTGTTAAGAGCACATGAACCTAATGGCTTTACATTTATATGGGTAGGTGGCAAGGAAAAAATAATTTTTTTTAATGCTCGGTTCAGCAAACAATTGGGGTTAACTGTGAGTGAAGAAAAACAGAGCTTATTTTGTTTTTATTGTTTTTTATTTGGTGTTGAGGTTCTGTGGGCGCCGATAGGCTGGAAGGATCTTAAACACTTGATTAAAAATAATTTTTAAAAAAACTCGAGGAATGTGCAATTCATTTGGAAAATGCATGTAAGAATAAACATTTGGAATAGTAAATATTGCATCACACATAGATTCCGTGGTGTAATTCCAAAAACACAATGAACAGTTGTCAAAAAAAAGACAAACTAGGCAGATTAATAGCACGCCTAAAGTACTGTGGTACTCATGAATTGGCATTAAGAGACAGGCGCGCCCAACTTTTGTGCAAGTAATGTCATCCCTAAATGAATGTAATTTGTGTTAACACGTGGTGAGAAAAAAATAAATCATTATGGTAAGTTTTTACCTGTCTGCCCCCCGT
>CABFOV010000423.1:34231-44621 GCA_902141375.1 Timema poppense | reverse complement strand
CCCCCCCCCCCCCACCCCCCCAAAAAAAAATTTATCACGCTGCACCACTAGTTTTACATCTGACATGCTTAACATATGAGCATGGTGTAAATTTTAATAGTTTTAAGATACCACATGCCAATGTTGGTTATTTATTATTTGTGTGTTATAGTCTCTAAAAGTTTCTTCCTACATCGACAGACTATATGTTCAGCCAGGATTTGAACACTGCCTAATAATATGGTAGTAACCTATAATTTCGTTCTGTTCGGTGGCCCGAAACCAAAGTTGGGCGAGCCACATTTCTAGCGTTGGGGGAAATAAAACTCCCATTTTCCCTTAATGATATATAATTATTTTAATGAAGAAATGTTACTAGAAAGCGACTCCACCGCGCAATCTTACACTTACACAAACATCTTTTTTCCCGAAATAAAACCAGAAGTTCTCTTCGCGAAGGAAACATTATGTGTGTTTGATTGGTCAAATCGGAAATGTCACTCGAACACTCTCTCAATAATCTACATACACAGTGTACAGGCTAAGTTGAGAGTGATGATGTCATAGTACACTGCACTGTGAACAGGCTAAACTGAGAGTGATGTTATAATCCACGTACGTATCCAGCTTAAGAGAACACGTTGAAGAGGTTAATATTTAACGACAAGCACAAACATTCTCATAGAAAAAGGATAGAAAACTCCCTCGGGGAGATAAAGCTGTCCTCAGTCTGCTGGTTGTCTCCCAAGTCAGAAGTGTTAACCGCTCTCCTACTTCTGCTTATGTTGTGAGGGGGAATGAGCACAGGGGGGATATTAATCTTGACAGAATTATTATATTTGGGGTATATGTGTTTTTTCTGATGATTTAATGATACTTAGCACCGCGTCTTCCTACCCGTCCGGGTTATACGCTTACATAATATTTACACTAATGGGCTAGGAATTGGGAAGGTTGAATATAGAGGAAGTGAATAAATATTTGCGTGGAGGGAGAGTGGAAAACCATTTAGAAAAAACCACCCCCAGTTCACCCGGCTGAGATTCTAACCTTTATCTCCCTGTCCTCGGCAGTCTAGCTCAACACGAATCTAGCGTATTATCTAGATAAGCCACTGAGACGGGTATGATTTAATGGACCATTGTTCTAACACCTTTTAAAGGTCCCGGGTTCGATACCTGGCATGACCAAATGTATTATCATCGGTGAAATTATTATTTTCCCTTTCGCAGTGATTATTTGATGGCTAAAGGCTGGGATATTGTTTCTTGTGACTATTGTGAGTCATGTGCTGACATAATAAGTGTGTTCAGAAAGTACATGTCAATACTCTAAACAAAAAAAGACATAAAACAAGAGTCATTAGCGCAAATGACCCGAGTTAGCCAACTTCCACCGATATCAACAAATTGGGCCATAGACTTAAAAGAACAACATTTTTATGGGGAAGAGCCTTTTATAAAATAAAAACATAATTTCTCACTGCCAACATTGATAACAATTTATTATATCGTTAGTGTTATTTTTTATAGGTAATTGAATGTGGGGAATGCCAGGCCTCCACCGTGGTTCGGATTCCACGTTAAACTTTAGGTCCTCCATGTTATCTCACAATCACCCTGCCATTACACATTAGCGTAGGTGCGTTTAACCCGAACGAGTAGTAAGACGCGGTGATAATAATAATAATAATAATTTTATAGGTATTTATAATACAAATCAAATGACTTGATGTTTGAATACGGGAAACTGGATCTAGTAACTTTTAGAGCTTACTATGAAAATTGTTCTCTCTAACTACTCACCCAAGTTCCTACTTTTTTTTCCCCCTACTAATTTGTAAGAGCTATAGTCGTTTTTACTTTATAATCCAATATAATAAGAAAAGAACCGTGTATTTGTAAGAAAAGGTACCCCTTAATGCGTCCATCCTCGTGGGACTATTAAACCCGTCCCCCGAGTTGGAGAGCTCACCCAACTCTGGAAGCTCCTCTCAAGTGAATCAGTATGTGTCGGTCGAGTCCACGTGTCTCGCACAATACACTTCCTCTAGCCTTGGTGACGGTAGTCCCCGAGTCGAAACAACTCTCGGAGGAACAACTGCACAACTTGCTTTGAGCTCTCATGTTTATTATTCACACAACTTTATTCACGTGCTGCGTATCTTCTCATCCTTCAAAGTTATTACAGAGGTGTACGTACAATAATAGGTACTGGGCCGGTAGATTACCTGTAAAATTCTTTCTTCTTCATCACAACTCCATTAGAGTATTTAGTATAAATGCTTGTAGACTGAACAGGCAGGGAGACGCGGTAATAAAAAAATAAGTGTAAGGTTCTAGACCACTTATTTCCTCTTCTACTTGTAATATCATCATCACCATCATCAACTGTTTCCAACCTGTGGCCGGGTCAGTTTAGTAAAATGCCTCAATCTTCCTCTATCCCTCCACCACTCTTCCTCCGTTTGCTTTCATTATTCTCCTCTCACTTGCACACTTTGTGTTATCTGATCCTCCCTTCTATTTTCTGGTCTCCCTTGCTGTCTTTTAATTTCATTCATACTTCATTTCTATCATTTTCTTTGGCATCTTCTCCTTCTCCATCCTCATTACATGCCCATACCATCTCAGTCCTGCTTCCTCTACTATCTCATGTACTGCTTGTACATCCATTCTTTTCCGGGTAACTTTATTCCTAATCTTGTTTCTCCTGGTGAGAACCAACATGCTCCTCACAACCTTCAATACCATGACCTCCACTTTCCTGGTCTTTCTTACAGTCAAATGTCTCAACAATCAAATGAAATCTCACCAAACATAATACTAGTTTTCTTTCCTTTCTCTCTATATGGCAAACTCTCGAATTTATTTATTTATCGTGCTTAATGTAGAAGAGGGTCAGCGAATTTCTCTCCAGATCTGTTGAAGACCATTTCCAAATTTTTCATCTGGGCTACTCAGCCTCCGGTGCAAGTTTACAGTTTTCTCCAAACACAGTGGTGTAGTTTTTTCGAACATGGATGATCTCCTGGAACAAATTTTCGATCACGTCACCGTAGAATTGAAAAAATATATAAATTCAGAAAATTTTACTTTTAGTTTTCTCGCATCTAAACTTAAATTCTTTAATTGGACAGAAAAGTTGAGCTAAGGACTTTGTTATTTCAAATCTGGTGTTCAGGTAAATAAGAATAAAAATTAAAAATATACATGTGTAAAATATGTGGCTCCTGAAGTCGGATTCAGCGCATTTGGAATGATAAAAACTGGAAGAATCATCTGTTTATTTTTTTCCCCTAACACCACGTCTTACTACCTGCCAAAGCTTAACGCAAATGTACTAATCATGCTAAAGAGTTAGGGATGAGGAAGGTTGAATTTAGAGGAAGTGTACCCCCATTTTCCTAGAAGAGGTGGGGGAAAACCATGATGGAGAAACCACCCTCAGTACAACCCTCAGACTCAAACCCTGATATCCCCGTCATCGGAAGTCAAGTCTAACACGAGATTGATGCCTTAGACCATGCGGCCACCGGAACAGGTATTAGTTTATTAATCGCCAAACATCTTCCCTTTCCTCGATTTTTTCTTCGTCGGTTCCTCGAAACTCAACGTCTACATTCTCGTTGTTTGCTTATCTCAGCTGTCTTTAAGTTTATGTATCCCGTTTCGGTGGACAAATTGTTTAAGGCGTCACTCTCGCAATATACTGGACTTCCGATGAAGAGAAGGTCAGGGTTTGAACCTCAGCTGGATGCACTAAGTGTGGTATTTCCTATTTATAGATAGTTTTTCACTCTCCCCCCACATGAATGTGGGTAGACTTCTCAATTCAAACTTACTCATCTCTAACTCATTAGCGTAGATGGTTAATATTATGCGTAATAGCGTGAACAGGTATAGTACGATTTTGGTAGGAAGAACAGTAGAAGTTAGTTACTAAAGTTACTAAAACAAGTTTAATATTTTCATACATCAAGTCATATTATATGCAGTTGTCACTTTTGATAAATATAATCAATACCTATCAATTAAAACAAATAATATAGTAAAATGTTATCAATGTTGGCTGTAAAACAATATGTTTGAATTTTCTCTACTGTTCTTCCTACCAAAATCAGGCTATAGTTTGACACGCCGCTAAAATATATACAGCTGTCCCATGGCTTATTTGGTGCTGAGTGACAGCTCACAGCTGACAGCTGACGGCTTTGAAAAGTTACCAGACCAAATTATGTATCCCTACGCCGAATCATATGATCTGCAAATACATGTGTTTAGCAGCTGTCACTTCCTAGGGAGGATGTTTCACGACTGGAAAAACAGCTTCCACCCGAGCACTCCATCTTGTTTCTGATGTTGATACCAGTGACCAATCTAATAATTCTTCCAGAAACTCCTGCCAAGAAATACTGGTACTGAAGATTGGATACAGTTGTTGGATCAAACTGAAAACAAATAAGAATTTCAGCCAGAAATTTTCAGCATTTTCTCAAATTAAATTGAGGGGATAGGCACCACATGGAATTCAGACCACGGATGGTGTTAAAAAAAAAAATCCGTTCACCCTTTACTTCACCACATATGCACCCTCTGTTATCATACACCTGTCCTTAACAATCTGCAAACTGTATTACACGAGTTTTTAAAGCTGATGAAAGTATTTTCTCAAGCTCCCTACCCTTATTTACGTTAAAGTGTAGGTCAAATGACTTTATAGAAAGTTATTTTTAGCACAAACGGCCAAATGACTTCAGGCCAATTGACTTTTGGTAAACTTAACAACCTCAATAGGTGACCTGGCGGTCTAGGGGTAAGGTGTCAGACTTCTATGCTGGCGGCCGGGGTTCAATCCTCGGTCCCGGCACGAATTTATCTGATTACCAATCCCCTCCTTCACCTCTGACAAGACATCTTGTGAATGTGGGGAATGCCAGGCCTCCACCGTGGTTCGGATTCCACGTTAAACTGTAGGTCCTTCATTTCATCTCACAATCACACTACCATTACATATTAGTGTAAGTGCGTATAACCCAAACGGGTAGTAAGACGCAGTGCTAATAATAATAATAATAATAATAATAATAATAATAATAATAATAAACAACCTCAATTTATTTTACTCGAAATTCATTTTAGGCCAACTGACTTTAAGCTAATCGACTTTAAGACAAATAAATTTAGGCCAACTGGCTTTTTATGGAAATAATTTCCAGCCCATTTATTTAAAGTCTGTTTATGTCTTCTTCGGAGACATTCATCTTGATTTGTTGTATTTTTAGATGGCGGGGTATGTCATTTTTTTATCACTACATCTTACTATTTGTTTGGGATATACGCATATATGATAATTACGCTTATGAGGTAAGGATGAAGAAGGAAACATGTTAGAGGTAATTACCGCATTTTCGTGGAAGGATAGTGAAAAACAATTTATGAGAAAGCACCCACATTACAACCAACCGGGATTAGAACAATTATGCTCCAATCTTCAACAAAATGTTTAATTAAATACTGTAGAATATACTGTCGTTTCCAAATACCTGTAGTCGTCTGTGAAGTTACTAGGTACTGATCAAGGTATAAGGTATACGTGTATGTATATTCTTTAGTTCCAGTGAGCAGACATTGAATCCAAAAAGCGCTAGAATCGTCGCAGTGGAAACACGAGCTATAATTCAAATATTGTAGAGAAGTTTGAAACACTAACCTTCCACTTGATGGTTTCAGGTAGCTAATGATTAATATAAGAACCATGTCCCCAACCACCTCAAGTATGGTAACCAGATAAAATAATGTCTAGTTTACTACAAATGGACCTTATTAATAACATACATGACAACTACAATAATTCTTTGTTTGTAATTATAAAATCATCTACATTTGTTTTCAATCCGCTAAGAACCTTTGGACTGGGAGCACATATTATAATTATATATTATGCCATATATAAATGATAAACTTATTTTAATAAATAAAGTTAATTAAAGACCTAGGGCGCTAAGGCAATCAGTCTTAACATCTCGATTACTATAAACAAGGAACTTCATGGTTTGATTACGGCTGGGTGACGTTTTACCACCTCGCCTCTCTCAACCACCACATAAATTCATCGGTCACAAGTTTATTAAACCGTCACCGACTTTACATTTTTTTTTCACTCTGTCTTAGTACCCTTTTGAGCTATACATTAATTAGTTTCTACTAAAGGAATGAGGATGAGGCAGGTATAATTTTTTATAGGAAATTTACTTGCATTTGCTTGGAAGTAGAGTGGGAAACCATATAGAGGAAAACCTCTATTAGTACATTCAACCGGAGTTTGAACCCTCATCTTCCCGTAACTGGATCTTCTAGTATAACACGAGAGTGATGAGTTAGAACAATACAGTAACAAAGCAGGAGGTGACCTGGTGGTCTAGGGGTAAGGTATCGGACTTCTGTGTTGGGGGTCCGGGGCTCAATCCTTGGTCCCAGCACAGATTTATCTGATTACCAAATCCCTTCCTTCACCTCTGACAAGACGTGTATTAATCACAACTTGTGAATGTGGGGAATGCCAGGCCTCTACCGTGGTTCGTATCCCACGTTAACCTATAGGTCCTCCATTTCATCTCACAATCACCCTACCATTAGACATTAGCGTAAGTGCGTACAACCCGAACGGATAGTAATACGTGGTTCTAGTAATAATAATAACTAAGCAGGACCTGGAAAGGCAATGACACTAGGAGGAAACAAATTAAACGTGCCATTTAGTGCCGGAACGTCTGTAAATACCAAATACCTTATTTTGAAGCGTGCAGGGTGTGGGTCACTAATTTTGAAATGTTTATCTCACCAGTCACGAGTGGCTAGTTTTCAATCCGACAATACTGAAAAGCTGATGATATTTATACAACTATAATATTAATCTTGCTTGTTTGAGTTACATCATTCGTAACCGAGTAGTGGGAAGATTAGCCTATAGTAATGTTCCATTGCCCCGGGGACACAAGAATGTATTAATCGTACAAATTTTCCGTGGAGGCTCTTCCCATGTCCCGATGAGATGATGGTAATAGAATGATAGTGAGTATGAGCGTGTGGAACCAATGGAAACACAACCTAACCTAAGACTAATTAATCAAACCATGGTGACAGTTGGGTTAATTCCGCTTTCGGGAAAAATACTCAAGGTACTAGCCGGGAGTCGGACTCAGGACCCCTAGGCTCGTATCTAGGTGCACTGATCACTATACCCACGGGGCCGGTTGTTTCTACAACCGAGGCAATGGGATACAAACGCGCCATTGTACAACATAAATACACAAAAGGAAACACTGTTATTGAATTGAATTAAGTGTTAAGCGATTTGATTGACTTATTTATAAATCTTTCATTTGTTTGCGACCAAGATTATTGTATTGAAAAGTAGTGGAATATTATTTAGCATTGCGTCTTACTACCCGTTTGGGTTATACGCATATGCCCTATTTACACTAATAGATTAGGGATTAGGAAGGGTGAATTTATAGAAATTGTACCTGCATTTCCTTGGAGGAAGAGTGTAATACTACTTTTAGTACACACTTTAATACACAGTTTTCTGCACATGCTAGTCTCAGTAGTTCTTGACTATCTGTCATGAGCATAGAGGAATTTGGTGACAAAACCTTTTAAATGAAGAGAAAATGTCACAACATTCTAGAACACACTTGACAGATATTCAAGAACAGCTGTTGAGATTAGCATTTGCAGAAAACTAAACTCTATGTTTCTATAGAAGAAATATTTGATTTATTTTGGCAAAAAAAAAAGAATGTTTATGGTATAAAAACTTTAAAAATACTGCCCTAAAATCACACTCAGCTTAAGGTCTCTACAAACATCCTACCGGAAAGTTAGAAGAATAAATACGCAAGGTTTAAATTTCAAAGCAATTCCCAAATGGGATTAAGCTGACATATATACTTATTGTATTTTTTTTTTCTCTTTTCATTATATCATTGAGACTAGCATGGCTAGTAATTAAAACTAATTAGCAACTTTAATTAATTGCTTCATTGGAAGAAGATACCATTTAATTGTGTCTTAGTCGCTATCAGCTCTTTAATATCCTTTCTCCTCTACCCTTACTCCATAGATATCGCCATCAACATTAAAATTACCCGCCTCGGTGGCGTAGTTGGTTAACACGCTTGTCGTGTTGAGCTCGACTGCTGAGGACGGGGAGATCGAGGTTCGAATCTTGGTCTGGTGAACTGGGGGTTGTTTTTCCTAAATTGTTTTCCACTCCCCCTCCACACAAATGCGGGTTCACTTCATATAATTCAACCTTCCCAAATCCTAATCCATTAGCGTAAATAGTACTTAAAGCGTATAACTAGAACGGGTAGTAAGACACGGTGATAAATATTAATTAATTAATTAACATTAAAATTAAGAAGTCAATCTGAGTTTTCGGATTGAAGATGTGGTTAGATGCGCGGTTCACATATGGTTAATAGTCTGATTGTTATAGGACGCCCACTTTCAAGAGCCTAAAATTACGTGTTTCGTGGTCAACTTCAATAATATTTCACCAGTATATTATTAGTTTTATTTTATGAAAAGTAAAAGCCGCATAGCTCATTATTTGATGTATGTATATGAAGGGCGCACCATCTCAATCAGAGTGTATAATACCAAGCTACAAATTTGGTCCGTCACAATGTTGATTGTTTGACAGAGCGTGGACAAGGACATATACGCCCATGGTGGATAGTCATCATCTATTAGTGGTTTTAAAATGTATTACATAAATACTCTGCAAACTATTTAAAGTTTCATGAACACAAAAAAAATTTACAAAATTGATTATGGTCAAATGTTCACCAGCGATAACACAATGTTTCCCTTATTACAGTAATTAACTGTCTTGTTCGCGTATGACTATTGAAGAATACTTGTCGTGGTTAATGGATGACCTCCTCTTTCGCTCGTTGAGAGATCCAACCAAATTAAACACGTCATAAAATATAATTGTATTTCCTCTCTCGCCAAAATACTCTTTTAACAACGAAATAACAACTGTCTGAAATGTGTCAGTGGACCAACTGACTACATCCAAATGAGAAAGGATAAATATATATCTACTTATCCATAATTACTTATCCGTTTTCCCATCCGAAAACAATTACCTGATTCGGGATCCTTAGCAAAATATAAACAGTCATCATAATTTGTAGGAAAATCACATTTTCGACTATTAGTCATCACAGATTAAAAAAAAAAATTGAACCATTTAAAAAAATTCTAGTCTGCAAACATCTAAAAAAAAGTACAAGCGAGGTTTTTCTGACATCTTCTACTATTACATTCAGATCATATTAGGAATAAATTTATATAAGATTAAAAAATAATGTAGATTATTCGACTTTAATATAATTTCATTATATTTATCTTACAGCTGTCAACATCGAGAGCTTCCATAAAAAAGAGTTGACTAAACATATCCCTCGTTTTATTTGATACGTTTACATACAAGTTGATTCAGAAACTTTTTGAGATTATTTCCACTGGTATTTGACATCGAAAATGATTTTTAAAGGCGTTTCAATAATATTCGCTCAGAGAGGAAATAGGAAAGTATACAGAACTATAAAATCAGTGCTTTAAATAGGGGACTAAAACCTTGTACCCCCTGTCAAAAATTAATCGTTTTATGCATCTCAGAACTACTTTCAGCGTGTTTTTAGAAACCATAGATAATTTTTGAACAAATACGGGAATAATATTTGGTTTGCACTACGTCTTACTACCCGTTTGGGCTATCCGCCCCTGTACAGCAAGGGAGTAGGGACATAAAAGGTAGAGTTTAAAAGAAGTGTTCCTGCATTTTTGTGAAGTAAAAGGGGGGAATAATTTAGGTGAGACCACCCTGAGTACACCCAGTTGGGGCTAGAACCCCAGCCTCCTCCTCACTGTTAAGCCAGAACAGAGTAGGTAGACGCCTTAATACGTACATCCATCGATGCGGGTAGCAGGGCTAATAGCCTTCACATCCGAATTAAAACATGTATCTATTGAATATTTCAAGTATATAACAATTTTTAGAGCAATATCAAATCAACCCACTTCAGTGACTAAATGGTCTAAGGCGTCACTCTCGTGTTAGAATTGCTTGCTGAAGACGGGGAGAGCGGGGCTCTAATCCTGGACGGGTCTACTGAGTGTGGCTTTTACTAAATTGTTTCCCACTCTCCTTCTACGCAAATACGGGTAGACTACCTCTAAAATACTACCTTCCTCATTCCTACCCCATTAGAGTAACTATGATGCATGTGTATAACCTGAACAGGTATTAAGACGCGTTGATAAAGAAATATTAAATGGACCTATCTCAGTCTTGCCCCGAGATGGAATTAGAAAGTGTGGCTACGGTAGTT
>CABFOV010000423.1:12204-34192 GCA_902141375.1 Timema poppense | reverse complement strand
CGGTCTTTTCCTCCCCCCCCCCCCCCCCCGTTTCCCTCCCAGCTAATGGTAGGGATGCTCCTAAGTACACAGTTCATAGTATTGTTAATCATTATGTAATATCCATAGAAGTAACAGAGAAAGAAAAACCAGATATCCAGCCTAAACCTTTTGCAGTGACGACATTCATGTGTTGTTCGGTAATGGTCGATTGTCCTGAGCTATCAACAGCCTTCACTATAACAAGCGACAGTGTTGTTTTTTTTTGTGGTAGGATCAGCGTTGCCCTCGTTATAAAAAGCTTACACTGGTTCTTGGTCAAACATCAGTGCTAAGTCGGGTGTGTTTCAGTGAATATGAAGGCCTCTGTGTTTGTTGTACTTGTGTACTGTTTTGTTTCTGTCACTAAAGTGAGTAAAATCTACAAATATTATTTTAATTCTAAATATAACAGTTATATTTTTAACTTTGGGCCTTTTACGTCCACTTCTTGACCGACTTGTTATACCGACAGACCACTTAGGAACTTTTTTTTTTATCGTATGCCACCAGGGCATGTCATGTAGATAATCCTAGTGTTTTACTGACATTGGCGGATGTGTAAGCCCTCTTCTGGGGTTGGGCTACCATATAAGTGTGGTTTTTTGTACCGATGATATGATAGGATGATAGTAATAATGATTATGTGAAGCCAATAAAAGTCTAAAACCTTATACACACCTGCGCGCGGAATGGCGAACCGAACCCCGAACCGTGCGAAATGCTGCAACATCCCAGCGAACCTGCAACAAAACCGCGCGCATTTCCCCGATCCGCCCAATGTCGGCATTTTGACGAACCATCAAAGAGAGGTGCGCGAACGTGTTTAGACAGTGTGAATGAGTAATCGAACATTTCGACGAACATAGATTTTACTTCAGCCTAGAAATAAGAAAAAAACGTTCTTTTTGATGTACGGTTCATTGATTATTGTTTATAGAGTAAGCTAACCACGCCAGACACTGATCTACTACTATTAAACTAACTTTGCCACCATCGTCTTTTTTTTGCCTTTGCTTCTTGAAGGTGAGATGTATTCAAATATATGCAGCTGCCAACTCTTGTTGATACACCCGCCTCGGTAGCGTAGTTGGCTAACGCGCTAGTTTCATGTTGAGCTAGACTGCTGAGGACGGTGAGATCGAGGTTCGAATCTCAGTCATGTGAACTGGAGGTGGTTTTTCCTAAAAAAATTTCCACTCTCCCTCTACGCAAATGTGGGTTCACTTCCTCTAAATTCAACCTTACAAATTCCTAACCCATTAGCGTAATTATTACATAAGCGTATAACCGGAACGGGTAGTAAGAAGTGGTGTTAAATAAATATTAATAAACAATATTCTTGTTGATACATATTCTCCTTGGGTTTGGACGATACTAACGGAGAACCAGTGAGCCGAACACCTCCCCCAACGGTCCAGTGTTGGCCGCGCAGTTCGGCGTACGGCTCGCTGTTCGGTTTGCCATTCCGCTCATTGGTGTGTACGCAACTTTAAACAAATCCAAATTGAGCCCAATTATACATGGGAATAAGTCACCATCGGAAAAAATATCTATAGTACCCTCGGGAATTGAATCTGGGACCCTCAAATTGATAGCCAGTAATGCTGACCACTAGATAAATATGCCGGCTACTTACCAACTAAATAAAATATACAACTGTCACAGTACTCATTCCTCTCCCTGACAGTTGATTCATCACAGTGAAAGGGGGTGCCACAATTTCACAAATAATACATATTTTGGGTTTGCTGGGAATCGAACCCGGTTTGCTTAGTTTAATAAGTTTACGCGCTAGCGACTGAGCTATATGTAATTGTACTCTACTTCGCGTGAATAGAGAGTGGTAAACTATACCTCACTACACCTGGTGCTGGGATTCGAACACCAAGCTACCAGTCCTCAGAAAACCAGGCACGAAGGGATTGGCAGGTCAGGGTTCGAATCCCATCCAGGGTGTCTTTGCGTGGTAGGCCCTAGTGCCAGTACAATTACTTTTAACCACCATCAGATCCAAGGGAACAGGACGCTTAGAGTAAATTTAAAGAAAATGGATCAATATTTGACTTGAGAGGTGATAGAAAACTTTGTGGAAACCAGCAGGTCCAAGAACACACAGTTTGGAATCAAACAACAACCTCCTAGATCCGAAACACGAGGGTTGAAAACCACATCAAACCTTCTGGTTATACTTATTTTACTGTAACTCGATAGTAAGATATATTAAAAGTTTAATCTTTCAAAATATCAACACTGATTACCATAATTACTTACGGATTTATTTTTACTTTACATCAATTAGTGTTTCCTGGCTGTGGCCCAGGTCAGTTTTTTATTCGAGCCATATATTTTCCACTAATGGCCTGTAGGCCTGTCGTAGCTATAGATCTATGGCTAGATGCTAACAAAAATGTGTTTTAAGGATACAAAAAAAATGGAATGGTAATCACCGTGGTCTTAGAAAGGTAAAATACCGATCTAGGTGACCCTTGTTTTATTCTAGGAAAATACTCTGACCAATTCTAATTAACTAACACAACAACCAGATCCTAGGCAAGTAATAAAACATTCAGGGAAAAGGAACAATCCGATTTCCTCTATTGATAGCTTTTCTGCAGTTGATTCTGATTTGAAGTGCCGGAACTTTAACAGTCTGGTTTTTCTACCACGATATGTTTTTCCATATCATTTCCAGGTGAATTTAGTCTATTTCCATTAAAAAACAACTATTTTACAAATCCCGTTCCCGCGGGCTAATTATATTACTTCACCACTAGACCTCAAAAAGTTGCACTAAAACGTGTTTTATAAAAATGTTGTTCGTGAGTTGAGCTCTGATATTATGATGTGTTTAGATTTATCGCCTCATTTAATATTCTGTGAATTTTCTTTATGTATTTTTTAGGCAGCCCAAGTGTCTGAGGATGACATTGTGGAGGCAGTATTTTTATGCAAGAAGACTCAAGCACTATCTATTTCAAAACTAGGTAAATATATATATTTTTACTCTCTCGCTATCTTACAGGTTGAGAAAGTATTGTGATCGTCCGAATCCAAAAAAGTTGTTTTTGACTTTCCGTTTGTTTGTCTGTACCACCAACTAGAGCCTAAACTATTTTAGTGATTGGGCTAAAACTTGGTATCTAGGGGTTTCATAGGGTTGACCCAAGGGGTTTTTGGAATTGGATATCTACCCCTAAAATTAAGGGTAGTTTACTGGAGGGCAAAAAGAGAAAAAAGTCGATTTTTTTCAAAATCGACTCTAATGATTTTGATTAAATTTAATTTTTAAACATTTATAAATATTCCAAAAAAAATCGCTTCTCTCAATATTTTGGCAAAATGACATTAAGGGCTCCGGTCTGATGCGTAAATTGTCTTTTTTTTTAAATAATATCTCCTAAACTATTTGAGACATGAAATTACTTATTGTTACAAATATGTAGGTACCTTTATAATACAAATATTTTATAAGAAGCATATTTTTATAACACTAATAACCTTTAAGCTATACGTAAATATATATATTTTTTTAACTTTTCGAACACAAAAGGTATTGCGACCGCAAAATAAAATCTAACATGAAATATTGATGGATGTCGATGTCTCATGACCCCCAAACCCTAAAAAGTGGTCTTTGCAATGACGTCTGTCTGTGTGTCTGTTTAAACTTAAAATTAAGAGTAGTTTAAGAAAGGGCGAAAAGAGAATAAATCGATTTTCTCAAAATTGACTCTCACGATTTTGATTAAAATTTGTATCTAGATGTTGATTAAGATTATAAATAAACTGGCATTTTCATTTTACCATGAACACGAATTTTATGGTACTTTACAGATGCTGAAACTTCCGTATCTCCGCAACAACTCGGTTGGGTGAACTAGGGGTGGTTTTTCCTAAATGGTTTTCCACTCTACCTCCACGCAAATGCGGGTTCACATCCTATTATTCAATCCTTCCCAATTCCTAATCCATTAGAGTAATTAGTACTTAAAGCGTATGACCCGAACGGGTAGTAAGACGCGGTGCTAAATATCATTATTATATAAAATATATTTTTATAAATCCAACAGTTTCTGAGATATTGGAAAATATATTAATACAATTTTGTGAGTTTTAGTTGTAAAGATATACTACTTGAGTTTTAACGCAGTAATTTTCCAATGCCATAAAGTAATTGAATATAAGTCTCTCAAAAAATCTATGTTGTTTTTCCTTAAACCTCTTAGGAGAAATGTACAACAATTATGTATATCCATTTTAGACTAAATAGTCGATATTTACATTTTTATTGGTCAAAATTTATAAATGAGGAATTTAATAGCAATGCGATGGCATGAAGATTTGCAACACCTAATAAAATGTCGAAAGTTTTTACCGGAAGTTGAAATTTTAATACGAAGTGTTGACCCTTGTGGACCCAACATTTATCTTTTTTATCGGTCCAAACATACAAATGAGGACATCGATTCTGTAAAAACAAAATTATAAAATTTAAAATCGGGACTAAAAAAAAGTTTTACATAAGTATAGTGCAATTTATGCTTGGGTTTGCTAGTGTATATTATTTCGTTTCACATATATTACGAGTTTTGAGTAAATATCTCCATTTTCAAACAATAGAGCGAGAAAGTCCGTACCATTTATTTCAACATGGGGCTGTCCATAAACTAGGTGAACCTATTTTTTTTAACTCCCTCCACCTTATTACAAATGGTCACAGATTTTTGAAACTGTTCTTCTAATATTACGTCAAAATACAATTGAATCTCTCCTTATTTAAACAGTTTTGAAATTGTAGAGTCTAAAATATTTTATCATGTTAAAATTAATATTGTGAAGATTTTTAAATGATAATTTTATTAAACTATGTGCTTGTTTTTTAAAGAAAAAATAATTTAAATGAGTAGTTCACTGAGTACTGATTTTTGTAAATTTGAAACTGTTTCGAAACTACTCTAACGATTTTGTTCAAAATAAGGATCTTGATGGTAATTACATGTTAAATAATAATGTGTGTTATATTTCTTTAAAAAAAATATTTAACGTTGATTTACCAGTAACTATATTGAAATTTTTTCAAAATTGGTAATAACAGGTCTTTCAAAATTTACTTTTAATAGTGTTTTAAATGATAAATTAAATAAAATGTTAGGGTTCGTGGGCACCACTTATATAAATAGATTTTTGAAAAAATGCTTTCAAATTATAATATACTATATTTAATAATAATAATAATAATAATAATATATTTATAATAGTTCTTACCTTATATGGCCTGTGTTTCAGATGAACGTTTAAAGACTGTCCTGACAATAGTTCTTACCTTATTTGACCTGTGTTTCAGATTAATGTTTAAGGACTGTCCTGACCATAGTTCTAACCTTATTTGACCTGTGTTTCAGATGAATGTTTAAAGACTGTCCTGACAATAGTTCTTACCTGATTTGACCTGTGTTTCAGATGAATATTTAAAGACTGTCCTGACAATAGTTCTAACCTTATTTGACCTGTGTTTCAGATGAATGTTTAAAGACTGTCCTGACAGTAGTTCTAACCTTATTTGACCTGTGTTTCAGATTAATGATTAAAGACTGGTCTGAAAATAGTTCTTACCTTATTTGACCCGTGTTTCAGATGAATGCTTAAGGACTGTCCTGACAATAGTTCTAACCTCATTTGACCTGTGTTTCAGATGAATGTTTAAAGACTGTGCTGACAATAGTTCTTACCTTATTTGACCTGTGTTTCAGATGAATGATTAAAGACTGATCTGACAATAGTTCTAACCTCATTTGACCTTTGTTTCAGATGAATGTTTAAAGACTGTCCTGACAATAGTTCTTACCTTATTTGACCTGTGTTTCAGATGAATGCTTAAGGACTGTCCTGACAATAGTTCTAACCTCATTTGACCTGTATTTCAGATGAATGTTTAAAGACTGTCCTGACAATAGTTCTTAACTTATTTGACCTGTGTTTCAGATGAATGATTAAAGACTGGTCTGAAAATAGTTCTTACCTTATTTGACCTGTGTTTCAGATGAATGCTTAAAGACTGTCCTGACAATAGTTCTTACCTTATTTGACCTGTGTTTCAGATGAATGATTAAAGACTGTCCTGACAATAGTTCTTACCTTATTTGACCTGTGTTTCAGATGAATGTTTAAAGACTGTCCTGACAATAGTTCTAACCTTATTTGACCTGTGTTTCAGATTAATGTTTAAAGACTGTCCTGACAATAGTTCTTACCTGATTTGACCTGTGTTTCAGAAGAATGTACGGAGGCGGTACCGGCTACCATGACCGACCAGTGTAAGGTACGTGTCCGGAATATATCGGGAGGTTCAAAGCCCGTTTCTCACAAAGCCGCGACTTGACGTCTATTTGGGAACGTGACTGGACCGCCATCCATTATTCATCAGGTCAAGCCGAAAGGCAAGATAACACCGACAATTTGAAAATCCGTGTGGCAATTTTTTTTTCTTTTGAATTAAAAATAGAAAGAAAATCTGGTGTTGATGTGTTAAATCATCTGATTGAACGTGTTAAAACTTTTTGGGACTTGAGTTTTGAGTAAATTAGTTTTATTAGCGAGTTATTTTTTTAATATCAGAACATAATAATTATATCAACACATGAATTACAAACCGACTTAGCTCTAGAACAAACCAACAACAGTATTTAAATTTTACTCCTCGCTTTACTACCTGCCAGCATTTAGCTACATATTTTGGGTAGGAATAAGGAAGGTATGATTTATAGTGAGCGTCTTCAAAGTTACGTGGAGGGAGATTGGGAAAACATTTAAGGAAATGTACCTTCAATATTCCCAATTGGAATTCGAATCCCTGATCTCCCTGTCATCGGCAGTCTAGTCTAACACGAGAGTGACGCCCAAGACTATGTGTTCACCGAAGCAGCTCTTGTTGACTATTGTTTGTCAATCATGAAAGTGACTTTAACACAAAGATTTAAAGCCTGACATTCTCAGCTTTGGTGCAAATAAAGTTTAATATTTCATGAGGTTAGGCAAGTTTAAATTAATAAATATAATACAAATATAGGTCAGGTTGGAAATAATTAGATGATCTATGCTGAGGAAAGGGGTGAACAACGTGCTTAGCTTTGCCTGACGTATGGTGGATCTCACCTGAGTGACGTTATCTTCAAAAAAAGTGAAAAAGTTTAGTATGTAGTTTGCTTTTATCTAGATACTGAAAGTTTACTTTACAATTATTAAAGTGTTAATCATCAAGTTACTAATTATTAAATTTTTCCGGTACCACCCTGTATATTTGACAAAACATACAGCCTATACTAAATTAACACTGGGTATAGATAATTATTTTTAAACATTGATTTAATTTTTGTTTTATTTTTATGTTTCAGTGCTTTTGGGGTTGCGTGGGGAGGAATACCAAATTTGTAAGTTCAACAGTATTTATTTTAAGAGACTATCTTATAACCGATTAACCGTGATATTAGATAAAAGTTTAAACTCTAAACATAAAACGTATCATATTACGATATTCTGCATTATTCACATAACAAATTGAAATAATAATCAGTGAAATAATTATTTTTCGATTGTATTGTGTTTAAAAAATATCACAAGTGGTAAAATGGTTTCACTATCTCAATCAAACTGTTCTATAATTAAGACTATAGCAACACTTACTAGGCTGGACGCCTAATTAAAGCTGTTTTATCCAAGTTATGATTCATCCATGGGGTGAGACGGAATTTTAAAGTGGGTTGAAAGAGAATGTGATTTGAGATCCATATTTTGATATTGTAATAAGCTATAACAATACTTTCTGCCTAAAATAAAAAATAGGTTTCAATAGATACGTTGATCGTGGTTTTATAAATGTAGTAGCCTCCACAGTTCTTGGATATCTGAGAGTATTATCGCAGAATTTTATCGATTCTTTTTCATTTTCACGTTACACATTTTTTTTCCTCAAATTCCACTTTGCTTATAGCAAAAGTCAAAAGTGTTAAGCTTACTATGTGTAGAAAATTAAACAAAACGTATCTATTGAATACATATTTTATTTATTTAGGCAAATAGAAGTTCTTTGCAGTAAAAATAGCATAAATACTGACCTTAATTTGCGTTATCTTTAATCCCATTATAAGAATTGATAACATAAACATGAATATTGCTATTTGTTATTGCAATGATATAGTGAAGATATTGACTTGCAGCGATACAAGCTAGTTTGATATGAGCTGGCATGATGTAAAGGTTGCGGATTTAAGGAATTGCGCTGGCATCAGTTTGGGGAGGGTGTTAAACTATCTTTCAGAGAAATACGTCTTCAGCGTGGCCGGCGTGAAAGGGATTGATTCAGTGGTTCTCTGCTCTTAGAAATATACCACTTACTATTATATGGGTCAAGGTCACCTGTTTGATAGGCATTGACTTTGGTTTTCATGCTTTTTTTATTTGTCAAAATTTAAGAATCCCGCTTAAATTTCAATAAAACAGTGATTAACTTACCGGAAGTTGTTTTAGGAAAGCGTAAGTGTTACCATAGATTTGTGATATCTATAAAACAAAAGGTTTTTGTTTCGAGTAACTGAAAGTTATAAACCTCTCGCTTGGAATTGATGCTTGAAGGACTTATTTGAGAAATGTGCTCTAAAGGGGATTAAAACGCCTAACATAACAATTGATTAGATCATGCTGAGTAGATAAATTTGGGACATATTTATTTGAATAGAGTTGAAAAATGAAAGATGAACACGGGAATCAAACCTTGGACTTTTGTCTTAGCTCCTAGATACCTTACCACTGAGTTATTCAGGTTTCATCTCGTGCTCAGCCATAGCTCATATGTGTAGGGGAAAAATTGTGATGGACATGTTGGGTCGTCGATTAATTAGTCGATATTAAAAATTCTTATTTGAATGTATTGCCTATTAATGCATTCGTGTATAGTTTACAACTTGTACAAACGGCAGCATAATAAGCAGACGCCAACTAACTTTGTTACTCACCCACTTACTTTACTTTATGGTATGAGGAACTCTAAAGTTCATTGCCACACTTACAAAAGTACGCCATCTAATCCTATATTGAGCTAGTTCTATCCACACCCTATCTATAAGTTCATTCTAATGTTATCCTCCCATCTACAGTAGGCCCATGGCTTCTTTGGTGCTGATTGACAGCTTACAGCTGACTTCTGACAGTCAATATTTAGGTATATACATAAATTTTGACTCTCAGAAGTGACGGCTGATAAACACGTTTTGCAGATCATATGGTTCAGCGTAAGGATACATAATTTGGTCTGGTAACTGTTCAAAGTCGTCAACTGTCAGCTGTGAGCTGTCAGTCAGTACCAAAGAAGCCATGGGGCTACTGTACGTCTAGGTATTTCCCAGTGTTCTCCTCCCATTGGGTTTACCTGTCAGTACCCTAAATAAGGATCTAGAGTCTCCTATTCGCACTGCGTGTCCTGCCCACCGTAATATCAGAGATTTGAATATCCTAACAATGCTTTTTGATGAGTGCAGGATATTTAACTCATCATTATTTAACCCCCTCCACTACCCAGTATCTACATCATCCTATTTTGCACCAAATATCTTCTTAATTGCCGTGTTTTCAAACAAAAAAAGTTTGTTTTCGTCATTTAAGGTAAGATACCACGATTTACACCCATAGAGAACAGCCGAAAAAACTATTGTTTTGTATATTCTAAGTTTTACATTCCTGGAGAGCAAGCGAGATGTTACCAACAACATACTGACCTAGTAATATCATGCATTTCTAGACTGTATTATTTTCCTAATCTCCACCCTAATATGGTTATTGCTAATTAAAATAATTCTTCCTAAAGCTAGTAAATTATTCCTTGATTCAACACGCACATCACGATCTTTAACTATAAAATATTAATAATGAATGACCCTGAGCAAGATATTAAACACAGACAGCTCATTAGCGCACCAAGCCGAAAATACCAAGTTTAAATACCGCAATTTGGTGTTATTTTTCAACTCTTTTTAAACACTGCTAGGAAAATCAAGTCTTGTAGATTATGGTGGGCAGGACATGCAGTGCGAATGGAAGAATCTATAACCTTGCTTAGGGTATACGAATAGATAGATAGATAGCTGGGAGAGGGGTTGGTTTAAAGTTATCATCTTGGCGTAAAGGGCGAAAATATACGTTTTGCTCTAAATTAAACACTGAATGTAAAGTTGATAGACTTTGACGAGTAAATTTCTAGCTAGAAAGTCGAGTGATGTGTCACTACTGTATATGTATATATATACGCTGTTTGGCACACATATGTCTACACATGAGGCGACCGAACGAGGATGGCATGTGCCTCCCGGTCATATGGGCCATACGATAAATAAATAACAGTACTGGCATATGTAGATCACATGACTTGACGTATGAATACCTAAAAGTAAACACAAGATCATTTATAACTTTATTATAGTTTATATATATATATACATACACATACATATACAGTAGTGACACATATATATATATATATATATAAACTATAAGAAAGTTTAGAATACATCTTAGTGCAATAATCTGCAGCCATCGCTGCAACAATCCATTAATTTAATTTAATTTTTTAATCATAGTAGTTTTAACAAGTCTTGAATATCTGTAATGAGCATTTTGACATTTGAACACAAACTTTTTGAATGAAGATAAAAAGTTCTGGTCAACTTAAGCAACGCCCATAATCTTACAAAAACATGCTGAGGATATTATATGTAGATGCTAAACGTATCTACTAAAGCTATATTTGATTTATTTTGTCTAAAATGATTTTAAGCTATAAATATTGGATTTAAAAAAATGTACCTTAATTAGCACCCGTTTCCCCCCTACTTTAAGAAGGCAGAGTTGGTGAGAGTGTCGATGTGTTAATATAACGTGTTCCCTCCTTCCAACCTTAAGAAGGGAGAGTTGGTGAGAGTGTCGATGTGTTAATCCAACGTGTTCCCTCCTCTTAATCTTAAGAAGGCAGAGTTGGTGAGAGTGTCGATGTGTTAATCCAACGTGTTCCCTCCTCTTATTATTAAGAAGGGAGAGTTGGTGAGAGTGTCGATGTGTTAATCCAGCGTGTTCCCTCCCTCCTGCAGGTCCAGGATGACGGCTCCGTCAACCAGCAGTATCTAATCGACATCGTGACCGAGAAGATTGGCAGTATTAGCGAGGACCAGGAGACGGTTATGAGGTTCATGTTCTCTTCGTGCGAGGAAAAAAGTAAGGAACTAATTTTAAGCCGGTGTTACTTTCATCCTAGAGATAATCACGATGGAAAGACTTTAGAGATAGTTCCTACCAGTTGAGATTCATCTCTGGACGGTTGCTTTACATTTCAAATTTTCATAAGAAGATCCTTTTAGGAACCACTATGATGTTTTTCTGTTCCTAAAAATTAATACAATTTTACTAGACTATTTTTGTTATATTAGGGACCTATAGGTAAATAGCTATCAGTAAGCGGCTCCGTGGTGTGGAGGTCAGTGCACCTGGCTACAAACCTAGGAGTCCCGGGTTCATTTACCGTCTGGTACCTTGGATATCTTTACCTTAAAGGGAATGTACCCAGGGTTTGGTTAATTAGACTTGATTAGTGTTAAGACTCACAACGGATCCACAACTTACTGACTATCATCACATCAACTCATTCCGGGTACGACGTGTAGAAAACCTCCTAGGGTGTACCCTGGGCAACGCTGTTTGGCACACATGAGGCGACCGAACGAGGATGGCATGTGCCTCCCGGTCATATGGGACATACGATAAGTAAATAACAGTACTGATATATGTATATCACATGATTTGACGTATGAATACCTAAAAGTAAACACAAGATCATTTATAACTTTTAGATAATTCTCTTCCTACAGAAATTGGAATGTAACTCATGTGTTCCAAGTATTCCCGTAATTGGGGCGTCTTTATTTTATTTTATTATTATTATTATTAGCACCGCGTCTTACTACCCGTTCGGGTTGTACGCACTTACGCTAATGTGTAATGGTAGGGTGATTGTGAGATGAAATGGAGGACCTACAGTTTAACGTGGAATCCGAACCACGGTGGAGGCCTGGCATTCCCCACATTCACAATATGTCTTGTAAGGGGTGAAGGAAGGGTTTGGTAATCAGATAAATCTGTGCCGGGACTGAGGATTGAACCCTGGCCGCCAGCTTGATTTAATTCTTGAGATGGTTTCAGATCTCCCATTTATGTCCAGTGGCCATTTTACTTACATGTAGAGTTCTTGTTTGAGTCATAGCGAGAAATTTAGGGTAGCTTTAAGAAATTATAAAACCGATGATTTAAATGAGTAAACAAATAATTAACTTTGGATCACTTTGACCTTAACTGTAGTCGGATCGCCATAGAAAGAATGTTGGTTCTACTACTGGAACATTTATTTGGATATAACTCCTTAGAGGCTATTATTATATCGGTTAGATTATACTTAGACACTTTACTAAGAATACAATTTATCCTAACCAAGATTTGAACCGGATCCTATTAAAGTTAGTCAATGCTGGAAGCGAATAAGGACTAAACGTTTTTAGACCACGATAGAGTTAATTGAATACTACACACTTTTATTTTATTTTAACGTGAACTTTTTGAACTGACTAATTATACACCAATTATAAACTAACTTAAATCTATAACAAACACAGCATCCAGCCCCCAGCCATTAATTTATCACTGTGAAAAGGGGATGGGGGGAAATATATTTTTCGGCCATGCCAGGAATCATACCCGGGCTATTTGAAAGTTGATGAGAATAGTTACACATAAAATTAATTTTAAAAAATTTGAATTTTTTTTTCCACTGAACAAGAAAATATAGATTTTTAAAAAAAGTTCCAAAAATGTAAAACGTGTAATGCCTACGAAATACAAAAGAAAGCATTTCTGTCTTATTTGAGACTGTATTAATAAAGAATGGTTATAGATTTTTCGTGAAAAAGAGCACTTGGACATTCTTTTATCCTTTCTGGGGGTATTTAGTAGTTTAAAGACTTTAAGAGACTGTAGATTATTGCATTTATAAGCCTGCATGCGTTATAAACACAGTCTCACTAATCGCCCGGCTGAAGTAATACAAGAACAAAAAAAAGTGTATAATATCATTATCAAATGAACGCTAGAAACGCTATACGTGACTAAAATAACAACTTTCCCTTCAAAAGTACCTTCAGAAACGTAATATTACACAAGATGGTTGATAATTATAGTTTTTAAAATGTCTTTAAACGACTCTGTGTGTGTGTGAAACACTAATTGCAGATAATAAAACTCGCAAATAAGCACGAGGTGGTTAACGATGGTTTGACCATGGAGCTCCATCCAGGATGTTGTCCAGTGGTCATCATGGCCAACTACAGGTATAGGTCTGGTTTGTACTCAGACGGTGCTTAAGAGAACGAAGAATTTGTGTATTGTTTTTTCCTTTTGGCTTGATAATACAATCCCAAACCCTAGGGTTGGGTTTTAATCATTTTAGCCATTGGGAAAAAGGACTTCACTGATACAGTATATTTATGTGAATGCATTCTTTTCTCTAGAATATTTTGAAATAATAAATGTTTATAGACCAAACTTGAAAGACACAATAACATTTTCTGGTTTGATCTATTGGTCAAGAATGTCATAGATATGTGATAAAATTAAAGTAACATAAATAGTTTGATACACTTTAAGAAGTTAACATACCTTTGGGAGGTATATTATTAATTTTTTCTACGTTTGTATTTAACAAATTATTTTTATTTTCAACAATTAGAAAATGACTTAAATTTGGTGAAATATTTAAAAAATAAATTGATATCTTTCGAAATCAACCAAATTCCGAATAATTATTGTGGCATTACTAAATATTTTTTTATTTGTTACTATGAACTATATAAATTTGGCTAAACGTGTTTATAACTTATAATATTTATTAAATATAGAAAACTAATCATAATTTTGGGTCTGAAACTAATGGTGTGTTAGTATAGAAGGTCTAAATTTTGAACAATAATTACGGAAAAATTATCTTTAATTCGGTGTCAACAACACTTGACCATTTCTTATAGTACCTTGAGGGCATTTCTAGTAATTGGAAATTATTTTTTTCTGCTGACTCATAGGGGCCATATCTACTTCACCAAAGAAATCAATACATAACCAATAAATGACCAAATTTAATTCAATTTCAACACAGCTCTTTATTTATACAGCCTCAGGACATTACAATATTTGTCAAGTTCAGCTGCTTTTTATACGATTCATATTTACTGAGCTGAGGGTGTATAAAATTGAGAAAAAAATGGACCTCATAATACTGTATTCAACCCACTAAACAAATAGAACTAGTTGGAGAGATAATTTATTATATGTTTGCCTAAGCTGCCGAGATTACATGGGTAAGTGAAGTCAATTATTTTTAGAATTAATTGATAATATCTGTCGGATATAACTGATTATAAATCAAATAACTATTTTAAAAACTTATTATTTACAAAATATGTGTCATACTAGACAAACAAAAAATCTACATTTTAATATATTTTTAAAAAATCTCTCAGAAATAGGCCAAAATAGGCCAAAACCTTTAACTTTTAAAAGTATTGGTTCTTCTGGAACTTACCAAGAAGAGAGCCAACTCTATGGCTATAGGACTTCAAACTACTTATTACCTTACCAGATGGATTGGGTTGGGTTTCCTCCACAGGGTGGTTTTATCAATACTCTTTCCAGGCGAGTACTCGTTCATCCCATACCACCACTGTCCCCTTGTATGGAGTAGTTTTTTTTCATTAGCACCACGTCATACTACCCGTTTGTGTTGTACGCAAATGTAACAATTACGATAGGGGCCTTAGTGACGAGTAATGTTATATTTATAGAAAGTGTACCCATATTTGCGTGGAGGGCGAGTGTAAACACTTGCAGGAAAAACCACCCTAAGTACACCTGGTCGAGATTCGAACCCTTGATCTCCCCGTCCTCTGCAGTCTAGTCTACTGCGAGAGTGATGCCTTAGACCATGCGGCCACCGAGGAGGGTAGTGACGTAGTTGAATCACTAACCTACTGACACTTGAGTGAACTAATTATAAAATGCTTGTTAATTATTTGTCGCAGTCAAAGAGAAGTCCGGGTGTATACGTGACTTCAAGTCTCTGCACTGCGCTTGGGGTGACGAGGGCTGGCCGGGGGTGAGTACCGAGTAGTTAGTTGACACCTCTCGCCAGGTATCGAATACAAGCTCGGGTGTTGTTTGAGTCAGTGGAGTAAGTGCTTGTTAAGAGCAGGGCGCTCGCTGTCATCTGTCCAAATAATTACTTCACATCTCGAGTTGAGCGTATTTATAGTCTATATCAGGTCGTCAGTCCATCCCTCTTAGAGCTGAACTGCTTGTTAATTATACACCGGGGGGGATTGATTGACTCCCGAGACTAGAGAGCAGTACGGTAATTTAGTACTCGTCCATTGGGTTGTTGATATCTCCCCAGCTTTCAAGGAATGTTAAACTATATAAATATACAAAACAATAATATTACCAGGTGTGTGAAAACAGCGTCTCTTTAACTTACATGACGAGAAAACCAATCTGTGGTGTTAGAAAACAAGATGATTAAGATGATATTTGCTCAAAAAAGATATAAAAATGCTAGGGTAGTGAAGGATATTACATAAGGGTGAGTTACATATTCTGTACTCATCACCAGACATTGTTAGGATAGTTAGATCTCGCAGGCTACTGTGGGCAGGACATGCAGCGTGAATGGAATAATCTAGAACCTTGTTCAGGGTATTGACTGGTAAAACCAATGGGAAGATACTATTGGGAGTACCTAGACGCAGATGCTAACATAACATTAGAATGGACCTGAAAGATAAAACGTGTAATAAGGTAAGGTGGATATAACTAGCACAAAATAGGGTTTAATGAAGGGGACTGAATAGAACTAGATCAAGATAGGGATAGGCTATAATGAAGGGGACTAGATAGAACTAGCACAAAAAAGGGATAGGGTGTAAAGAGTTAGGCTGGATAGATATAGCTCTATAAAGGGATAGGGTGTAAAGAGGTAGACTGGATAGAGCTAGCTCTATATAGGAATAGGTTTAATGAGATGGAGAGGATATAATTAGCTCAAGATAAGGATAGGCTGTAATAAGGTAGACTGGATAGAACTAAATCACGATAGGAACAGGGGGTAATTAAGTGGCCCGGATAAAGCTAGCTCAATATAGGGATAGGGTATGCTAATGTAGACTGGATATAACTAGCTCAAGAAAGGGATAGGGTGTGATAAGGGGGATTGGATATGACTAGCTCAAGATAAGTATAGATGGCGTACTTTTGTAAGTGCAGCAATGAATTTTTAAGTTCCTGGTGCATATAGTAATGAAGTAGGTAGGTAAGTAATTAGATAGGTAAAGTCTTTTAATGAGAAGCTAGGGCTGGATAGTGCAGAAGGTTTGTCATAAAAAAAACTGCAAAAATAGTGACCTTAGCTTGCGTCCCCTTTCATCCGATCTTAAGTATTTTCCGTACTCACTCAAGGAGAATCTTGATGCATTTACTAAAATTCACCTCTCTCGTCCTTTTCTCTTAAAGAAGACAGATATTAAATCACTAACAGAACTAAAATGTACTAAACAATATAATGTTTTTTACCATAACTTTGAAATATGTGTTTGAGTAATATCAGCTTGAAAACGTTATCAATACTTTTTTGTTTTGTTTCAGAGTGATACGAGTGATTTGTAATGATCCATTAAATAGATGGAAGACACCACACCTAAGCAATGATCAATAATAAATGCAGACAATACAAGAAATCTTGTCTTACAATCGCGGTATAATTACAAATAAAATAAAAAGTATCAAAAAAGATACAGTTGTTAATATGTACTTACAGAGATTTAGATAAGAATAAATTTATTTTGACAATATGTATACGTAAAGTAATATACTTTTTGAAAGATATTATCAATTGATATGAAATAAATCTGATAACTTAATACAATTATATTAGCGTTGACCAAAATAAAATGTTTGGATTTTCTAAATGTTTATTCTTTACAGAACTTTGTTATCAATTGAATAATTATTCTAGTCAAGCCTTGCATTGACAAGCACATTTTACTACAATCTTTTTATAGAACATGTTAAAAAGCTAGTAATAATCTTCTCGAATATTGTTTATTCTCATTTCTGAGCTCCTTGCCAAATTGTCTACTCACGTTAAATTTTGTTTTTTTTCTGGCAGTTTAATGTGTATTTAAAAATACAGTTTTAGTAAAAATACTATTAATATAATTAAATATTATCAATGTTTACAGAAAAAACATTTGTTTGTATTTCATAAATGTTTCTTTCTATCAGACATAACATATTATTTATTAAATTTTGATCCGTTTGCTTTAAAAAAAGTATGATTAACAGGTCTTTATTTATTTTACAAATAATCCCAATAATTTGTTTTGTGAGTGTTTAAAAAAAAATATTGATCTTGCGAAAAGCTTCTACCACGGCCAAGTGTGTTAAGATGCCGATCACCTTCTTCGTTGACCGATAGTCTAAGGCAGGGGATCCCAATTATTTTTGATGGAGGTCCATTTTAAAAACTCAACCCCGTCAGCGGTCCAAAAAAACCCCTTAAACAGTGACTAAAATTCAAGCCCAATAGGACTATACTGATTCAAAAACTGGATTTATTTTTCCTTTTAGTTATTTTACTACTTTATTATTGCTGTCCCTACATGTCTACTACTCGCCCACCACTGAAATAGAATCATTTATTCTGTTTATAGCTATCTCGTCAAGGTCCTTAAAATGTCTCTGCGGTCCGGATGAGGACAACTGTCCACCATTTGGTGACCAATGGTATAAGGCGATACTTTCGAAGTAGACTAGACTGCCAACTATGGGGAGATCAAGGTTCAAATCTTGGTCGGGTTTACTGAGGGTGATTTTTCCAAAACGGGTTTCCAATATTCTTCCAAGCAAATGTGGGTAGGAGTCCTCTAAATATAACCTTTCTAGTCCCTAAAACCATTAGCATAATTATTACATAAGCGTATATCCAGAACGTTTAGCAAATCGCGGTGCTAAAAATAAAAATAAAAATATGCCTGACGTCATCTTTCGAAGTTCTCCAAGGTTTTTGCGTTTGACTCATAGATGACGACATAGAGTGGAAATTTATTGTGCAGGATACGAATAGTTTGGGTTTAATTGCCTTGATATCATTAACATGACATTTCTGTATCATTCACATGAAAAATACATTGCTATTATGCATACTGATCATTACTCTTGGATCCTGATAAATACTATTCAAATTACTAATCATTTGTCCTTGATACCATTAAACTAAGTACTCGACTTTCTTACCCAGTATTGTTGGTAATATTTAATTACTACTCAGCGTATAACCCGAACGGGTAGGGTTATTATTATTATTATTATTAATTACTACTCCTTACTCATTGTTCGCATTTATTCTCATTTATTATTACTCCTGCTATGGGATCACTGTGCAACGGATCTAATTTAAGTTATCAACATATTTTAATAGCTATCTCAGCTTAGGAGGAAATTTAGCAGAATGATCGCACCATTATTTAGTTGTTGATAGAAATTAAAAATACTATTTATTAAGACCCACCTCAGTGCATCTAGTCTAGATTGAACCCTGGAATCACGATTCAGATTTCAGGGTGAGTACCAACTCAGAGATACTGTATTATATTCGCTGGTACTAAGTCATTCGGATATTGCCAACCTCGTATAGAATTTTTAAAAAAATCTCACGGAAATAATATGAGTACATCTTTTTATTTATGATCTCTCTTTTCATAAAACTGAAAATCCTTTTATTTAAAAAATATGTTTAATAATCGTAGTTTATTTGGTACTTGTTAGAGAGCATCAGGAGTTGAGGGGAGGTTGATATTAGCATCACCAGCCAAAGTTCTGGGCTGCAGGGCAGTCGGCCCTTTTTAGTGGAAGAGCTTCATAAAAATAGAAGGTTATGGCCGCCATTAGGTTCTTAGAGATTTGTTTAGTCTTGGAGGAATATTTGGTCAGAAGAGTAACCAAATTATAATTCTTATCTATACATACATTATCAAATGAGGTTTTAGGCTTCAAGTTAGGAGATAGATCATTACTGAATTATATATTTTAACACCATCTCCTTTTACCCATCCGAGCTATTCACATTTTTAAAACTAAGAAGGTAGGGATGAGGAAGCTATACTTTAAATTAAATATAGCCAAGGTTGACCTGGTGGTCTAGGAGTAAGGTTTCAGACTTCTGTGTTGGGGGTCCAGGGTTCAATACTCGGTCCTGGCACAGATTTATCTGATTGCCAAACCCTTCCTTCACCTCTGACAAGACGTGTATTAACCACATCTAGTAAATGCGTGGATTTCCAAGCCTCCACAGTGGTTCGGATTCCACGTTAAACTGTAGGTCCTCCATTTCATCTCACAATCACCATACCATCACACATTAGCGTAAGTGCGTATAACCCGATTAGATAGTAAGACGCGGTGCTAATAATAATAATAATATTAATAATAATAATAATAAATGTAACCAAGTTTGCGAGGATGGGAATCGAGGAACCATTTAGTTAAAAAAATCTCAGTGCAAATCACTGGTAGTTGAGTTATAATCTCCTCATCTCCGGCAAACTATACTAGGTGATACATATGTAAGCTACAAATTATTATTCTAATTAATTCATTAGTTTGTAAAAAAAAGCTTAACTATTTCAATACATAAATATTATAGTATTTAAGATGATATATCAGTATAGTCACTTTTTAAAATAATTAAATAAATATTCCAGGAAACCTGCATGGTCACTCTCGTAATAGACTCAATAGACTGCAGATGACAGGGGGAGCGAAGCTCAAATACCGGTTATATGTACTTAGCATGAATTTTACTAAATGGTTTTCCACCCTTACTTTACACAAATGTGGGTTCGCTACTTTCTAAATGCTTCCTTCCTCATCTTTAGCTCATTAGTGTACTTAGTAAAGGTGTAACCTGAACAGGTATTAAGACGCGGGGAGAAACAATTCAGACAGCATTTAACGAGAATATATTGCAAGTGATTTGACTTAACAAATAAAATAAGCAAGGCTATAGTCGAGAGGGGAGGTTGGGAGTTCAAACCCACCTGAAATTTTATAAACAAGGTATATATGGCTTTATCTATGGTTCAAACCATATCAAAATTAAGATACAAGTATAAATCAGGGGGCTGTTTCACCATAAAAAGCACTTCAGAGAGCTTATAGAGGGGTTTAAAATGTATAATTTTTTCTAGCCTATTGCAATTAGGGGATGTGTCTGCTAAATCCCCCCCTGAAATTATTGGCTGGCTACAGCCTTGAAAATAAAATTATCTTTAGAAATATAATCTAAATATATAAAATAAATAAATATTTCAGGGGAAATAAAATAAAATAATATCCCCAGTGGCTTGAGTTAGCCAATAAAATAAGAATATCTTTCGATTTATACTATTGCTCAACCAAACAATTTTTCTCTGTAAAAGACTTGTCTTTTTGATAGCATATTTCTCGTGTTAGTCCACAAGCATTAAAAAAAAAGACCTAACGCATGGTCACAAGTATCAAAACCTGACTGAGTAAAGTTTATAAACATATTCAGCCTCAGTTTCACGATTGGGAAGGCCCCACCTCTGTTATAATCTCCAAGAAAAGTCTAACAGAGCACGTCTTGAAGGGCAGCTTAGCTTTTACAGCGCGCACCAGATTACAATATCGACATTATGCAATATATGAGGTTAAGTGTCACGGGTGGGTAGAAAAGGGAAAAAGAGATTGGGGGAGAGAGGAGTTGCTATAAAAATAAAGAAAATGGGGGGAGCATGTGGTGTGCGAGATAAAGAGCAAAAATAAAATAAATAATATTTTGATAGGGTAACGGTAAGGTAACTATTTTCCCCCATTGATGACCCAGCCATGTGACACATGAAGTATATTTTATTTTTTATCGGTAACATAGATTTTTCTCAAAATTTGTCATTAGTATCGAAATATGTTTATGTTTATGTCTGATAAATGTGCTTATTTTATGTGTTCCTTTTTAGTACAAATCGAAAATAAAGTAATACTTCGATGAACGTCGGATGAATGATCGGATTTCGATTAAACTTATCGAGAAAACGTTTTCATCGCGTGTTTTAGTTGGTTCATCGGACATTTAACCCGAGTAGCCTAAAGTGAAAAGTGTGGATGGTTGCGTTTCGGCTCAACCTATGGGGTGAAGAGAGAAAGAAGGGGTGCGCGTTAATACCCCATTTTACAAAACAAAAAAACTGTCCCATTATCTTTTCACCAAACTCCAAAGAAAAACCTGTCAAGTATCTTTGAAATGAGTACAATTTAGGACCTATTAAGTTAAGTTTGAGGTTGTTATTTACATACGAGTATATTAAAATAAACATATTGATGTCTATTTGATATTTAATTAGGTTACTGATTATACTTTCATGTAGTCGGACACAAGTCCACTTGTTTTGGGGCTGTAACCTTTGCCATATGAAGTAATTTTATTTTTACAGATAAAAGCTAAATATTTGTTCAGTTGTAGCTATCCTGGTGACCTGGTGGTCTAGGGGTAAGGTGTCGGACTTCTGTGCTGGGGGTCCGGGGTTCAATCATCGGTCCCGGCACATATTTATCTGATTTCCAAACCCTTCCTTCACCTCTGACAATACATCTTGTGAATGTGTGGAATGCCAGGCCTCCACCGTGGTTCGGATTCCACGTTAAACTGTAGGTCCTCCATTTCATCTCACAATCACCCTACCATTACACATTAGCGTAAGTTCGTATAAACCGAACGGATGGTAAGAAGCGGTTCTAATAATAATAATAATAATAATAATAA